>UESW01003839.1:385008-477358 GCA_900491605.1 Calamus simplicifolius | reverse complement strand
AAAAAATACCAATTCTTGGTGTTTTCCCCTACAAGGCATCTCAGAAGATTTCCTAGACTACGGTTCACTACTTCTGTCTGGCCATTGGTTTGGGGATGGTAAGTAGTGAAAAAGTTTAACTTAGTCCCTAACTTAAGCCAAAGGGTCTTCCAAAAATAGATTGTGAATTGGATATCCCTATCTGAAACTATGGTCTTAGGTAAGCCATGGAGTCTAACAATCTCGTCAAAGAATAGTTGGGCTATCCTAGACGCATTGAAGGTCTGAAAACAAGGCAAGAAATGGGCCATCTTAGAGAACCTATCAACCACTACACAAATCGAATCATGTTTTCTTTGGGTCCTAGGTAATCCTAACACAAAATCCATACTCAAATCTTGCCAAGGGCACTCAGGTATGGGCAAAGGGGTGTAAAGGCTAGTGTTATATTTTTGCTGTTTGGCAATAGTGCAGGTTCTACGCCTGGCCATAATTTGTGCTACGTTCCTTTTTAAACTAGGCCAAAAGAACTGGTCTTCTAGCTAAGATCATCTTATCCTTACCAAAATGACCAGCTAGTCCTCCGCATGGGTCTCCCAAACTAGAAATTCTCTTAACGACATTCTAGGGATGCAGACCGATGGTGCCGAAACAAATAACCATCTAAGAAGGTATACTCACTATACTTACTAGATGGTCCCTGGATCAAAGTCTGGTAAATGTCCTTAAAGTCGGGGCATGGCTCATACTCTTGCTTCAGTTGCTCAAACCCTATAACCTTAGTCCTAATAGAGATTAAGAGCAGGGATCGATGACTAAGGGCATCTGCCACCTTATTTTCGGTTCCGGCTCTATGTTTCAATACAAAAGTGTAGGTCTGGATGTATTCTATCCATTTTGCATGACTAGGGTTAAGCTTCTTCTGAGAATTTAGAAACCTAAGGGCCTTATGATTAGGAAACAATACAAATTCCTGTGGTAGCAAGTAATCTCTCCAATACCTCAAAGCTTGCACTACCACATAAAATTCCTTATCATAGGTAGAATACCTAATATTAGCATCATTGAGCTTCTCACTGAAGAATGCTACTGGATGGTTCTCTTGGCTTAGGACTCCTCCTATCCCTACACCTGAGGCATCACAGGCAACCTCAAACACTTAAAAAAATTGGGTAATTTCAAAATGGGTGCCTGGTTCATTTTGTCCTTAAGTTTTAGGAAGGCTCTATTGGCAGCTTTAGTCCATTCAAAATCTTCCTAATACAATCGATAATGGGTGCGACTATCGTACTAAACCCCCTAATGAATCTTCTATAGAAGGTAGCTAGGCCATGAAAACTACGAACTTCATGCATACTAGTAGGTACTGGCCACTCAACTATGGACTTGATCTTCTCTGGGTCAGCCAACACTCCTTCAGGGGCATAACAAATTCTAAAAAGACAACTCTATGGGTCAAGAAATCACACTTTTTGAGGTTAGCATAGAGATTATCATTTCTAAGGGCGTGACATACTTGCCTAAGGTAGTCTAGATGATCTTTCTTAGTCTTACTGTAAATCAGGATGTCATCAAAATAAACTACAATAAATTTTCCTATGAACATCCTAAGAACTTGGGTCATGATCCTTATAAATGTACTTGGTGCATTGGACAAGCCAAAAGGCATCACTATCCACTCATATAGGCCATCCTTAGTTTTAAATGCAGTATTCCACTCATCCCCAGGGCTAACTCTAACCTGGTGATAACCACTCTTAAGGTCAATCTTTAAGAATGTGGTTGCACTGGCCATCATGTCTAACATATTATCTAGACGGGTATGGCAAATCTATATTTGATGGTGATCTTTTTGATAGCTCGACTGTCTATGCACATCCTCCATGTACCATATTTCTTAGGGGTTAATAGGGCTAGAACAGCAAGGACTCAAACTTTTCCTAATAAACCCTTTCTTAAGTAACTCTTCAACCTATTTATGTAACTCAAGATGTTCAGCTGGGTTCATCCTATAGTGGGACAGGTTGGGCAAAATGGCTTCCAGAACTAAGTCAATGGCATGCTGAATATCCCTAAGGGGTGGAAGGTGGTCAGGAATGTCTTCGAAAAAGATATCTTTGAATTCTTCTAAAATTTTTCTAACTTCCTGATGGTGCTCTATGGGGGATAGATCTTGGGTTTCCCTAGCTGTCAATATCCAAATGGGTGAACCTTCATTGATTTCTTATTTTAATTCCTTAGTATTAATTAGGTTCAATTCTGGCTTCTTCTCTTTTAATTGACTCGAACCTCTCTTAATGTCATCTTAGGTGGGGTAGGGTAAACCATAATTTTTTTCCCATTATAATTAAAGGAACACAAATTTGATCGGCCAAAAAGGGTCGCATCATGGTCAAACAACCAAGGCCTACCCAGAATGAGACTGGTTACTCCCATGGGTAAGACATCACACCATATTTTTTCTGATAAGACTGAAACTGGATTTGGATTGGGCATCTCATCTTGATAGGTATAGAGGTAGAATCTATCCATGACACTTTATAGGGGTTAGGATATGGAACAGTATTAATCCTAGAGTCTTGACTGCACTAGATGAAATGGCATTAACACAACTTTCACTATCTATGATGAGTTTGCAAGCCTTATCCCCTATCTTGAGAAGAGTCTGTAGGACGTTAGTCCTATGCCAATCCTCTTGAACTTTGGTTTGAGAAGGATGCACCTCACAACTCCTAATAAGTCAAGCTTTGTGGATTCCTCTCTTCCTCATACTCCTCAACTAAATTCAATCCAGCTTCATAAATTTCTTCCTCACATTCCTTATTAGGCTCGTCATTTTCTTTCTCAAACTCACCTGTGTAAGGACCTGGCGGACATTTGCTAGCGAAGTGGCTATCTTATGACACTTAAAACATGCTGAGTTGGAATAGGGGTCCTATAGATTTTGGGTGCCTTACCCTTGTCATCTAATCTATTCACTGGGGTACCTAGGTTGGGTTGCTATTTGGGGCTTGACTGTGTCCTTGTCTTTGGGTTGGGGTATTAGTCCTGGAAGGTTCTGGTTGATGGAACATGGGTTGTCTCTGGAACCTCTCACAATTTCTAGCAACTTGGAAAGCTTGCTCCAGATCATTGACTTCTCTCAAATATATTTCCCTTTGAATATCTTCCTTATACTAGCTCTAAACCTAGACAGGGTGGCCTCTTCCGACTCAACAATATGACATCTCAGGACAAATTCATCAAATTTCTCAATGTACTCAGAAATGATTTTGTTGCCTTGGCTTAACCTTTGCCATGGTCTAAGAGTTTCTGTTGGTAGGACATGCATGGATACTCTTCTCTTAGTCTAACCTTCATAGCTCTTCAGGTAGTTATGAGAATATCATCAACATCTCAATATTCCCCCAGTATAACTTAGCCTATCGAACTAATCTAAGTTTGGTAAATTTATATTTTCTCTCTTCAGTTATCTCGTACCACTCAAAATATTATCCATTTCACCTTTCTAATCGACATACACCTTGGGGTCTAAACTTTCATCAAAAGTGGATGCTTCTAATATGATATTCCTAAGAATTCTCTTATCTGGATCATAATATCAGGATTGGGTCTCTTATGGTAGTACTCTGGATCACGGTTTGGGGCTCTTCTAGGCTTGGGATGTGGGGTAGGTAAACGAGGGTCTAACTCAGGCTCAATCATGGTCTTACGACTCTCCTTTAGGGATTTCACTCGGTCATTCAATAGGATCAACTGCTTAGTAATGGTCCTAAGCATGGCTCCAAAATCATTATCCATGGGTGGTTCTAATGTTGACTGACTCTGACTTGGTTGGTATGGGGCTCCTGATCTAGTAATCATACACAATTAAAGCAAGCACACAAATGACTCAAGACTGACTCGTACTATAGTTTACTAGACTTAGCAGTCCAAGTAAAGTGAGTCGACTAAGTCACAACCACGATAACAAGTATGTTGTCCACTGGCCAGTAAGTGGTGGGATTGTGGGAGGCTCCCCCCGCTCTCGCAGGAACCTAATTAAAGAACCACAAGTCTGCTTAAGGCATTCGCCATTTGACCCCAAGCCCTAGACATCAGCTTTTAGACACAAATGTTGACTTGGGTGTAACTAGTTTTCCAAGTTAAGTTGAACTGAACTCGTGGTGTCCCTAATGCTCAATTAAGTGCTACTCTATTTTAAACTTAAGGCTTAGGTTCATAATGCAGGTTGGTGTTTTCTGGGCCATGGAAGGGTAATGAAATCCCCACCTTATCTTAGATGCTCGATGCCCTTAAATAACTTAAAAAAGATGAACACTTAAGACACGAATTAGCATGTTGGATCTTCAACCAGAAAGATTCACGTCTGACCTTGGCTCATTACTCCCATGAGTCATAGATATATTTGTATATACCCACTCAGAGGTGTGACACTTTAGGGTTCAGGAATGCAACAATACAAATTTCAGCAGGGTTTGATTTTAGCACCAGTAGGTTGCAAAAATCTTAAAAAATAATAGTAAGAATTTAATCATAAAATTTTATATGAACATATCAGAGGCATGGCAAATTATCAAAAAAATAATTTTAAATTAAAATAATTATATTCTGATAGGTTTCAAAATAGAAGAAGTTGCAGGTCGTGTGCAAAAATTACAGCAGAACAGAAATCCAGTGTGATGCAAAACATGTCTAACCTATGCTCTGATACCAAGATTGATGCAGCACAAGGGCAGAAGGTGATTATGCAATCAATGAACTGATGAAAATTAATTTTTTTGAGTATTTTAGAAGATGACTAATTCATCCAAAAATAAGAGAAAGAGTAAGAGGGCAGATTATGTGATGTAGAAAGTAACGGTTCAGGAACAAAACTTTTTGAAAAAAAAAGAAGCATACAGGAAAGTCTGGAATTGAGAAACTTCAGGGAAGACATGCTCATGAACTTTCACAGAATCAAAATCACAGAGTAAGGGAAAGGTTGATTTACCCGACGATGATGCGATCCTAATATTGGTAGAAGATCTTCACTAGCGGATAGGATTTCTAGATAAGAAAACTATCTTCCATTTGAGGCTCCTTGATCTCGATTCAGTGGTAAAGAAGGCATCCTCGGCTTTGGAGATGAATCCAGAGAGGGGCAACGTTTGGAGTGAGAGAGCGACAGCCTTAGAAATAACTCAAGAGAGGGGCGGTGGTTTTGGATGAAGGAAGGGCGGTGGTTATGGAAATAAATTAGGAGAAGGACGGTGGTTTTTGGATGAAGGAAGGGTGGCGACTATGGTTCCACATATGGATGCCTAGAATTTAGGGAGGGTGGTGGTCGATTATAGTGGTATGAGGATTATGGTTTCTTTGCTATAGAGCTTGGTAGAGATGGACTAGACTAGGGTTTGATAGTAAGAACACTTTGGCCTCACACGCCTATCTCCCTCATAGAGGATCAATTGCTCAAGGCAACGAAAATTCGGTCTTACGACTAACTTCCTCACGGAGGATCAATTGCTTAAGGCAACAAAAATTGGCCTCACGCCTAACTTCCACACGGAGGATCAATTGCTCAAGGCAATGGAAATAGAACTTGAAAAAAATAAATTTTTATATATTCATATTATGTTCTTTCATCGTTTCAAGAGAAGGGTTTTATAGACCTCTCATGCCCTTACAAGGTAAGTGCAACAATTAGAGTAATAAATGATAGGGATTGAAAAATATGGTAGAATTGCAGAGCAAAAATCTTCTTCCCTTCATTTGATTTGACCAAAATGACAACAGTAATATGTAGTTCCAATTGGAGGCGAGGGTCCACAAGCAAAAAGGAAGCTTTGGAGTGACATCCTTCTTTCTTTCCTTTTGTCAACAAGGTCCATATGGGGTGCAAGATCCTTTCCCGAATGGTTGAGATGCTGATCTTTATTTTCATTAAAGCATAGACCATCGATTTCTTCCTTATGGGGCGCCCAAGGTTGCCAACATTTTAGGTGGCGACATGGAGGAAGAAGATTGATTCCACATCATCAATCAGGTGAAGGCGGATCCAATGGAAGGAGAAGATTGATTCCACATCATCAATCCTGGTATAAGAGGATCCAATCCATGCAAAGCTCCAAAGGTAGGGTATGAATAAGGTTGAAGAAGATCGGATGGTTGTCAAATACTGCCTAATCTGGGGGGCTTCTTCTAAATATCTTCAGCAGGGTTTCAACAGAGTAATACACTCTCCTTGAATTATTACATGACTCAAATAAAATAAAATGCATGACCTAGACATTGGACTAAACCAAACTTGACCGACTTGGTAACAGATTGGACTCAACCAACTAGGAAAGAAAGAAAAAAATTATGGACTTCTAGGGTTCAGAGATCCAAATGAAACCATATAGCCTTTTTTTAACTCTTTCTCCACACCAAAATGTAGAATATAATAGCCATTAAGAGCAAGAAAATGCAGTCTAGGCAAAATTGTGGAACAACAATAAAGTTCGACATGGATTCAAAAGCAAAACGCAAAAAAAAGCGCATGTTGAATGTCAATATATTTATGACATTCTGCAAAAACAATTGTTAAATTTTATAAAAAATGGATTTGGCATGCACAAAATTGAACTTAATAGCATCTTACAAGCAAATGTTGTAGTTTTTCAAGTCAAAAACTAGTACAGAACATATATTTCTTGTATAAAGAACGCAATAAAAATCAGCACAAGGCTTAAGACCATCTCAATAACAGTTGATACTCTTCTTGTTACCAACCGATTTATCATTGATGATTCTAAATGAAAAAGCACGCATTGAATGTCAATATATTTATGATATTTCACAAAAAAAATGTAATTTTCATAAAAAAATGGATCTGACATGCACAACATTGAACTTAATAGCATCTTACAAGCAAATGCTGTAGTTTTTCAAGTCAAAAAGAATATAGAACACATATTTCTTGTATAAAGAATGCGATAAAAATCACCACAGGGCTTAAGATCAATAACAGTTGATACTCTTCATGTTACCAACTGATGCATTATTGATGATTCTGGATGAAAAAGCACATAATGAATGTTAATATATTTATGACATTCTGCACATAATTTGTAAATTTTCATAAAAAATGGATCTGGCATGTACAACACTGAAGTTAGTAACATCTTACATGCAAATGCTGTAGCTTTTAAAGTCAAAAAGAATATAGAACACATATTTCTTGTATAAAGAATGCGATAAAAATCACCACAGGGCTTAAGACCATCTTAATAACAGTTGATACTCTTCTTGTTACCAACCAATGGATTATTGATGATTCTGGATGAAAAAGCACACATTGAATGTCAATATATTTTTGACATTCTACAAAAAATTTGTAAATTTTCATAAAAAATGGATCTGAAATGCACAACACTGAACTTAATAGCATCTTACATGCAAATGCTGTAGTTTTTCAAGTCAAAAAGAATGCAGAACACATATTTCTTGTATAAAGAATGCGATAAAAATCAACATGCATGGGTTTAAGACCATCTCAATAACAGTTGATACTCTTCTTGTTACCAACCGATGCATCATTGATGATTCTGAATGAAAATGGATGAAACAACAGCTCTATTTCATTTTACAAAAATGTGGATACATTTGTGTCTTTTATGTGGAAAACTTTTCATATGTTCTTCTTGAGAAAGAAAATTTAATATGTAACGTATATTTCTACAAGGCTTTTCTACTCCACCACTAGAACTTGTTCATTTAAGGAAAGCATGAAGAAGAAGTAGAATGAGGATGCAAACCTGTTCATCAATCCAAACTAAGCGACCCACATCTGAGGATCTTCTTACATCCTGTAACGACCCGGGCCCACGGGCCCGTTTCGTTACAAGAAAGCAAGACGACAAGCTCCACACCAACTTGGGCCACCACAGCCCAAAAAGGGATCTAATTGGTGCCTTGTCCTTCTTACTTTACTACATATAAACCACTTAACCAACTCCCAATTATCCGATGTGGACAATTGGGAGGGGCATCACAATCTACCCCCTTAACAAAGGCGACGTCCTCGTCGCCAGGGTAATTGATCACAACCACCAGATAGGCAGGATTCTAGAGGTGGCCCCACAGGTTCAAGAGGTGGCTCCCATCCCATGGATGTAGCACTTTGTCCTGTGTGGCACTTAGCTCCTGCACTTCAGACTGGTGCGAGGCTCTGATACCATATTGTAACAACCCGGGCCCACGGGCCCGTTTCGTTACAAGAAAGCAAGACGGACAAGCTCCACACCAACTTGGGCCACCACAGCCCAAAAAGGGATCCAATTGGTGCCTTGTCCTTCTTACTTTACTACATATAAACCACTTAACCAACTCCCAATTATCGATGTGGGATAATTGGGAGGGGCATCACAATCTACTACCCTTAACAGAGGCGACGTCCTCGTCGCCAGGGGTAATTGATCACAACCACCATTGTCCGGGTGATCAATTGATCACAACCACCAGGGGTAATCTACCCCCCTTTCACCCAGGTGACCCGGGTGCCACGCATTCTTTCATATCTGACATCTATCTTGACAAGAATGCATCATTGACACCTATCCTCTGGAGCAAGAGTTGCATATTGCGCTTCCAAATGGAGATGTTATGAAAGTTGACACAGTATGCAAATCTTGCCCAATTAGCTTGGAGAATAGGAGGTTGAATGCTGATCTCATTGTCCTCCCACTGTAGTTTTTCGATGTTATCCTTAGAATGGATTGGTTGGCCTCCTGTCATGCTTCAGTTGACTGTTTCAGGAAGATTGTTAACTTCAAAATTCCAAGCCAGCCTGAATTCAGTTTTATTGGTGGTCAGAAACACCTAGCCTCAGTGTTCATATCAGCGATGCAGGCTGGAAAGCATTTGATGAGTGGTGGTCAAGGATTTCTTGCTGTAGTCAAGGACCTTCAGCAAGAAGAGACCAAGTTGGAGGATATTCCCATAGCTCGAGAATTCCCTGATGTCTTCCCTGAGGATTTGACTGATTTACCTCTGATCAGGAAGTTGAGTTCTCTATTGATCTAGTTCCTGAAACTGGACCTATATCAAAGGCCCTTACCGTATGGCCCTGGCTGAGCTAAAAGAACTGAAGGATCAACTGCAAGAGCTCCTAGATCGAGGATTTATTAGACCTAGTGCTTCCCCTTGGGGTGCTCCAGTCCTATTTGTTAAGAAGAAGGATGGCAGTCTTCGACTCTGCATTGATTACTGGGGAATCAATAAGGTAACAGTGCGAAATAAGTATCCTCTGCCAAGGATTGATGACTTGTTTGATCAACCTCAAGGAGCCCGGATATTCTCAATGATTGATCTCAGGTCCAAGTACCATCAGCTCAAAGTCAAAGAAGGGGATGTGCCAAAGACAGCATTCAGAACCAGATATGGACACTATGAGTTCTTGGTGATGCCGTTTGGGTTAACTAATGCCCGCAGCATTCATGGACTTAATGAACAGAATTTTTAAGCCATATCTGGATCAGTTTGTGGTGGTTTTCATTGATGATATTCTGATATATTCCAAGAGCCATAAGGAGCATGAGGACCACCTGAGGATCGTGTTACAGATTCTTCGAGAGAATAAGCTTTATGCCAAGCTACAGAAGTGTGAGTTTTGGTTGGATCAAGTATCTTTCTTGGGTTATATAATCTCTAAAGATGGTGTATCTGTGGACCCAAAAAAGATTGAAGCTATCATTAGCTGGAGCCAACCGTCCAATGTGGTAAAAATTAGAAGCTTCTTGGGTTAGCCGGGTATTATCGTAAATTTATGGAGAATTTTTCTCGCATTGCTCTACCCCTAACTCGCTTAACCCAAAAGCGAGTGAAGTTTGACTGGACAGTGGAGTGTGAGAAAAGTTTTCAGAGTTAAAGCAGCGCCTGGTGTCAGCTCCCATTCTTGTTCTTCCAACAGGATCTGAAGGTTTTACTATATATACTGATGCCTCTCGGAAAGGATTGGGATGTGTTTTGATGCAGAATGAAAGAGTGATAGCTTATGGCTCTAGACAACTGAAACCTTATGAGCAAATTATCCTACTCATGATCTGGAATTGGTTGCTGTGGTTTTTGCTCTGAAGATTTGGTGGCATTATCTATATGGAGTTTCGTGTGATGTGTATACAGATCATAAGAGTCTAAAATACATCTTCACACAGAAGGAGCTGAATTTAAGGTAGAGGAGGTGGTTGGAACTATTGAAGGATTATGACCTGAATCTACAATATCATCCTGGGAAGGCCAATGTAGTAGCTGATGCCTTGAGTACAAAATCCTCTTCTGAGTTAGCTGCTATGATTACTTCCCAGCCTCACATATTGAGAGATCTGAGAAATGGGAGGTTGGTCTGAGAGTGCAGCAGTCTGATGGGCTTGTTGTAGCACTTGTACTCCAGCCGACCCTAGTTGACAGAATCAAGTCCTCTCAGATGGAAGATCCAGATCTACAAAGGATTAAAGAAGTGGTGCAGTCAGGAGTTCAGAATGAATTTTATGTAATGGAGGATGGATCCCTGAAATTTGAAGGAAGACTTTGTGTGCCAAACATTGAGGAGCTAAAGGCTGAAATTTTGAAGGAGGCTCACTACTCTCCCTATACTGTGCATCCAGGTGGCACTAAGATGTACAGAGACTTAAAGAAAATTTTTGGTGGAAGGGCATGAAGAGGAAGATTGCTCAGTATGTGGCCAAGTGCTTGGTGTGTCAGCGAGTGAAAGCCGAGTATCAAAGGCCTGCGGGACCTCTTCAGTCTCTGATGATTCCACAGTGGAAATGGGAAAAGATTACAATGGACTTTGTGACTGGTCTGCCCAAGACTCTAAGAGCAACGATGCAGTTTGGGTCATTGTGGACAGACTAATAAAATCAGCTCATTTCCTACCTTTCAGAGTTGGGGTCTCTAGTGAAAGATTGGCTAATTTGTATATTGAGCAGATTGAGAGACTCCATGGTGTTCCGGTATCTATTGTATCATATAGAGATACTAGGTTTGTGTCCAGTTTTGGAAGAGTCTTCATAAGGCCAAGGGAACCAAACTAAACTTCAGTACTGCCTATCATCCCCAGTCAGATGGACAATCAGAGAGGACCATACAGATTCTGGAGGACATGTTGCAAGCCTGCGTGATGGACTTGGGTGGAGCTTGGGATAACCACTTACCTTTGGTGGAGTTTGCATATAATAATAGTTTCCAAGCAGTATCCAGATGGTTCCATTTGAAGCTCTATATGGTAGGAGGTGCAGATCTCCTATATATTGGGATGACGTGGGGGAAAGGAAATTGCTAGGCCCTGAGCTGATTCAGCAAACAGTAGATAAGGTGCATTTCATCAGGGAGCGTCTTCGTACAGCTCAAAGCAGGCAAAAGAGCTATGCTGATGTCAGAAGAAGGGAATTGGAATTCAGGTTGGGGATCATGTCTTCTTAAGGGTATCACCAACCAAAGATGTGATGAGATTTCGGATTAAAGGAAAGCTGAGTCCACGTTATATTGGGCCTTTTGAGATCTTGAGCAGAGTCAGAGAGATTGCTTACAGCCTGGCACTGCCTCCGATTCTATCTGGGGTACACAATGTTTTTCATGTATCTATGTTGAGGAAGTATATCTCTGACCCCAGCCATGTCATAGCGTATGAGCCTATACAGTTGAAGAAAGATTTATCATATGAGGAGCATCATGTGCGTGTTGTGGACCGCAAGGATCAGGTTCTGAGACGGCGTACCATTCCCTATGTCAAGGTGCAATGGAGTAATCATTCTGAGAGGGAGGCTACTTGGGAACTAGAGGAAGAAATGCAAGAAAAGTATCCACAACTATTTATATCTTAAAATAGTTAATGATTGAAAACTGTTAGCTTTAGTTGATTATTAGTCCTTGGGACAAAAATTGGACTTTTAATTTTCTCTAATGAAAGTTATCAATTTCGAGGCCAAAGTTGGGCCCGTGAAGTGGTTTGGGTAGAGTTTAAGAATTATTTTATAGTTCAGATTTTAGAAATTTAATATGAAAAATGATACTGTAGGTTCCCAGGTGTCCAATTAGCTGAGTTATCAATTGAAATTTGCATATCGAGGTAAGTAAGTCAAGTATTATAATTTTATAAATTATTTAATTTGTAAACTATGAACTTACATTAAATGTAATTATGTTAATTTTGCAAAATCATGTTGTTACTATGATAATATGTAATTATGATAATGACAGTAAAACTTTATGTGTCACCACGGTTCTCACATGACAGGTTCTCACATGATAGATTCTTACATGACAGATTCACATGACAGATTATCACTAAAGCTGTCACGCCCAGTCCCAAAATTTGAGCTAGGATGACAACCCGCTGCATGCCAGGCATGCAAGGCGTCTTGAACTTCATCACATAAATCAATATAAAGCAAAATTTACATCCATGATTTATTACAAACCATAATTATCAGTCTTGGGCTACCTGCCCTACACACAAGCAAATCTGAACTAAATCAATATAATGAAACTAAGTCTATTTAATAGAAGCTCCTTCTATCCTAATTATCCTTCTTCATTCCTGAGGCTCTGAAAAACATTGTGAGAATTCTATGAGCTCACACTCAATAAGTAAGCCTAATATAATTTTAAAATTTTATTTATCATGCTATCAGCAGGTTCATATCATCAGATCAATTAATTTGAAACTTAATTCAATAATAATTACTAGAATATGTGCGATGTAAACAAACATTGTTTATACTGTCATTATTTTTCTTTATGTGTCCCACAGCCCTACAACACATCTTGTATATCACTCTTAAATATCCCCTAAGAGGAAGGTCCTGGTACCAGTATTCTATCATCTGTCATGTGATAATCTGTCATATGATAATCTGTCAAGTGAGAACCACGGTGATACATAAAGTTTTTCTGTCATTATCATAATTACATATTATCATAGTAACAACATGATTTTGCAAAATTAACATAATTACATTTAACTGTAAGTTCAAGTTTACAAATTAAATAATTTATAAAATTATAATACTTGACTTACTTACTTCAGTATGCAAATTTCAATTGATAACTCAGCTAATTGGACACCTGGGACCTACAGTATCATTTTTCATTATTAAATTTCTAAAATCTGAATTATAAAATAATTCTTAAACTCTACCCAAACCACTTCACGGGCCCAACTTTGACCTCGAATATCTCTCAATGTATACACCCAAATAGGAAAACAAATTATCCCCAGAAACTAGAATCAATCCTGATTGGGCCATATATTTAATTTGCCATTCTCGGCCCGATACATAGCCCAAAACGCTGCTCAAACAGGGCTCCAAAAACGGCCCAACAGGGCCCAATTTACTGTAGCCCAGCCGGCCCATTCAATTCTTATTACCCCGCTCCTCTGTTTCTTTTGAAACAGAGGAGCCGAGAGCGGTGCCGGTGGCCAGGGCCGCCGCCGGCCAAATTGGAGGCGGCCCGGCCGTCGTTGGTCGGACCGGGGTCGGCGGCCGCCCGGCCAGCCTCCCCCTTCCTCTCTCTCTCTCATCAATTCCTCTCTCATTCTTTCTTTTTCTCTTTCATCGCCGCGCATCTTCCACAGTGCCGGCGTCAATTCCGGACAAATTGCGTCGATCAGGCCACCGTTGGCCGGACCAGAGCCGGCCACCGCCGCGGTCGACCTCCCCTCTCTCTCCCTAATTTCCTCTTTCTCTTCTTCTCTCTCACTGTCTTCCATGGCCAAGAAGTGTGCCGGCGGCATGGCCGGCCATCATGGCAGGCCGGACCCCCACTGGACGCACGCCTGGCGCCGATGGAGGTCGCCGACCAAGGCTCAGGCCCGATGAAGTGGCGAGCACGCCGCCGGGCCCGAACCAAGGATCGGACCGCCGGTTAAAACTATCTTCCCATGAGTTCCTTTCTCCCTCTCTGCTCTTCTCTCTCTCTCTCTTCCGGCACCCCACCTGACGCCGCCCCCGTGCCGGTGGGGTTGTCGGCCGGGCTCAGGCCCGGCGAGGCGGCGGGCACGCCGCCGGGCCTGAACCTGTGTCGACACAGGGAAGGGACTGGGTTCTTCAACCCGGTTCCTCCCTGTCTCTCCTTATTTTTTTTCTAACTTTCTCTCTCTAACTTTTCTCTCTCCCAGGCATGGATAGGGGACTTACCAGGAGCAGATGCGTGCACGATGATGATGAAAAGTGGCGTTCACGGATGATGGGAAGGAGGTTTCGGTGATCTTTTAAAGGCGATGCAGAGTCCTAAATCAATGGACTCTGTTAGTTAGATATATTTGGAATTTAAATATCTAGAGTCTATCTTCCTGATCTCGTGATAACTCTCATGAGCAGTTGAAAATCCAGGGGATTACATTCTCCCCTCCTTATAAAAATTTCGGCCTCGAAATTGATAACTTTCATTAGATAAAATTAAAAGTCCAATTTTTTTGTCCCAAGGACTAACAATCAACTAAAGCTAACAGTTTTCAATCATTAACTATTTTAAGATATAAATAGTTGTGGATACTTTTCTTTCATTTCTTCCTCAGTTCCCAAGTAGCCTCCCTTTCAGAATGATTACTCCATTGCACCTTGACATAGGGAATGGTACGCCGTCTCAGAACCTGATCTTTGCGGTCTACGATACGCACAGGATGCTCCTCATATGATAAATCTTTCCTCAATTGTATAGGTTCATACGCTATGACATGGCTGGGGTCAGAGATATACTTTCTCAACATAGAGACATGAAAAACATTGTGTACCCCAGATAGAATCGGAGGCAGTGCCAGGCTGTAAGCAACCTCTCCGACTCTGCTCAAGATCTCAAAAGGTCCAATATAACGTGGACTCAGCTTTCCTTTAATCCCAAATCTCATCACATCTTTGGTTGGTGATACCCTTAAGAACACATGGTCCCCAACCTGGAATTCCAATTCCCTTCTTCTGACATCAGCATAGCTCTTTTGCCTGCTCTGAGCTGTACGAAGATGCTCCCTGATCAAATGCACCTTATCTACTATTTGCTGAATCAGCTCAGGGCCTAGCAATTTCCTTTCCCCCACGTCATCCCAACATATAGGAGATCTGCACCTCCTACCATACAGAGCTTCAAATGGAGCCATCTGGATACTGGCTTGGTAACTATTATTATATGCAAACTCCACCAAAGGTAAGTGGTTATCCCAAGCTCCACCCAAGTCCATCACGCAGGCTCGCAACATGTCCTCCAGAATCTGTATGGTCCTCTCTGATTGTCCATATGACTAGGGATGATAGGCAGTACTGAAGTTTAGTTTGGTTCCCATGGCCTTATGAAGACTCTTCCAAACTGGGACACAAACCTGGTTTCTCTATCTGATACAATAGATACCGGAACACCATGGAGTCTCACGATCTGCTCAATATACAAATTAGCCAATCTTTCACTAGAGACCCCAACTCTGAAAGGTAGGAAATGAGCTGATTTTGTTAGTCTGTCCACAATGACCCAAACTGCATCATTGCTCTTAGGAGTTTTGGGCAGACCAGTCACAAAGTCCATTGTAATCTTTTCCCATTTCCACTGTGGAATCATCAAAGACTGAAGAGGTCCCGCAGGCCTTTGATGCTCGGCTTTCACTCGCTGACACACCAAGCACTTGGCCACATACTGAGCAATCTTCCTCTTCATGCCTTTCCACCAAAAATTTTCCTTTAAGTCTCTGTACATCTTAGTGCCACCTGGATGCACAGTATAGGGAGAGTAGTGAGCCTCCTTCAAAATTTCAGCCTTTAGCTCCTCAATGTTTGGCACACAAAGTCTTCCTTCAAATTTCAGGGATCCATCCTCCATTACATAAAATTCATTTTGAACTCCTGACTGCACCACTTCTTTAATCCTTTGTAGATCTGGATCTTCCATCTGGGAGGACTTGATTCTGTCAACTAGGTCGGCTGGAGTACAAGTGCTGCAACAAGTCCATCAGACTGCTGTACTCTCAGACCAACCTCCCACTTCTCCAGATCTCTCAATACGTGAGGCTGGGAAGTAATCATAGCAGCTAACTCAAAAGAGGATTTTCTGCTCAAGGCATCAGCTACTACATTGGCCTTCCCAGGATGATACTGTAGATTCAGGTCATAATCCTTCAATAGTTCCAACCACCTCCTCTGCCTTAAATTTAGCTCCTTCTGTGTGAAGATGTATTTTAAACTCTTATGATCTGTATACACATCACACGAAACTCCATATAGATAATGCCGCCAAATCTTCAGAGCAAAAACCACAGCAGCCAATTCCAGATCATGAGTAGGATAATTTGCTCATAAGGTTTCAGTTGTCTGGAGGCATAAGCTATCACTCTTTCATTCTGCATCAAAACACATCCCAATCCTTTCGAGAGGCATCAGTATATAGTAAAACCTTCAGATCCTGTTGGAAGAACAAGAATGGGAGCTGACACCAGGCGCTGCTTTAACTCTGGAAACTTTCCTCACACTCCACTGTCCAGTCAAACTTCACTCGCTTTTGGGTTAAGCGAGTTAGGGGTAGAGCAATGCGAGAGAAATTCTCCACAAATTTGCGGTAATACCCGGCTAACCCCAAGAAGCTTCTGATTTCTGCCACATTGGAAGGTCGGCTCCAGCTAATGATAGCTTCAATCTTTTTCGGGTCCACAGAGACACCATCTTTAGAGATTATATGACCCAAGAAAGATACTTGATCCAACCAAAATTCACACTTCTGCAGCTTGGCATAAAGCTTCTTCTCTCGAAGAATCTGCAGCACGATCCTCAGGTGGTCCTCATGCTCCTTATGGGTCTTGAATATATCAGAATATCATCAATGAAAACCACCACAAACTGATCCAGATATGGCTTAAAAATTCTATTCATTAAGTCCATGAATGCTGCTGGGGCATTAGTTAACCCAAACGGCATCACCAAGAACTCATAGTGGCCATATCTGGTTCTGAATGCTGTCTTTGGCACATCCCCTTCTTTGACTTTGAGCTGATGGTACCCGGACCTGAGATCAATCTTTGAGAATATCCGGGCTCCTTGAAGTTGATCAAACAAGTCATCAATCCTTGGCAGAGGATACTTATTTCGCACTGTTACCTTATTGATTCCCCGTAATCAATGCAGAGTCGAAGACTGCCATCCTTCTTCTTAACAAATAGAACTGGAGCACCCCAAGGAGAAGCACTGGGTCTAATAAATCCTCGATCTAGGAGCTCTTGCAGTTGATCCTTCAGTTCTTTTAGCTCAGCCGGGGCCATACGGTAAGGGGCCTTTGATATAGGTCCAGTTCCAGGAACTAGATCATAGAGAACTCGACTTCCCGATCAGGAGGTAAATTAGTCAAATCCTCAGGGAAGACATCAGGGAATTCTCGAGCTATGGGAATATCCTCCAACTTGGTCTCTTCTTGCTGAAGGTCCTTGACTACAGCAAGAAATCCTTGACCACCACTCATCAAATACTTTCCAGCCTGCATCGCTGATATGAACACTGAGGCTAGGTGTTTCTGACCACCAATAAAACTGAATTCAGGCTGGCTTGGAATTTTGAAGTTAACAATCTTCCTGAAGCAGTCTACTGAAGCATGACAGGAGGCCAACCAATCCATTCCAAGGATAACATCGAAAACTTCAGTGGGAGGACAATGAGATCAGCATTCAACCTCCTATTCTCCAAGATAATTGGGCAAGATTTGCATACTGTGTCAACTTTCATAACATCTCCATTTGGAAGCGCAATATGCAACTCTTGCTCCAGAGGGATAGGTGTCAATGATGCATTCTTGTCAAGATAGATGTCAGATATGAAAGAATGCGTGGCACCCAGGTCAATTAAAGTTTGAGCGTAAGCAGTACCTACTTTAATCATTCCTGTCACCACATAATTAGATGCGGCAGCGTCCTGCTGAGTGAGGTTGAAGACCCGTCCCTGGGTCCTCGGTGGCTGCTGCTGCTGTTGTTGGCTCATTCCTTGACTTGAAGAAGGCTGATGATCCTTCCGAAAGGGACAGGTAGCAATCTTATGATCAGTTTTCCCACAACAAAGCAGGCACCAGTCACTCTGCGGCAAGGCTTTCCAGGGTGGGAGTTACCACAATGAATGCAACGAGTCTCCTTATTCTGTGGTTCAGCTGGAGTCTGCTGTGCACCCTTCTTCTTGGCCTGAGCAGAGGATTGGCCAGAAGTAGGCCCTTTTCTCTTCTTCCGCAGCTCCCAATCCTTTTGAACAGCATTCATATCCCTCTCAATCACCAAGGCCTTATTCACTACAGCACTGTAAGTGATGAGCTCAAATGCATTGACCGCTTGCCTCAGTCTGGGTCGCAGTCCCTCAGTGAATCTGGTGACTTTGGCCATTTCATTGGTCACAATATTTGGAGCAAAACGGGCCAACCTGGTGAATTCGGCTTCATACTGGGCCACAGAAAGATCCTTTTGCTCCAACTTGATAAATTCTGATTCCATCTGTCTCTGTACACTCTGGGAAATATTTGTCGAAGAATATCTCTCTAAACTCTCCCCAAGAAATAATATGTCCATTCGACGCTGCTCCTCAACTAACCACCAATCATAGGCTTCTCCCTGGAGAAGGTAGGTGGCAAATCTGATCCGCTCCATATCCTGACTACCATGGGCCATAAAAGCCTTCTCCATGTCTCGCACCCACTCAGCATCAACAGGGTTGGTGGATCCAGAGAAAGGGGCAGGGGCAAATTTCTTGAAGTCTGCAAAGCTGCGGCCAACCCTATCCAGGATTGAGATGGAGTAGGCTGGGTCTGTGGAGCAGTAGAGTCGGGCTGAGTCTGTGGAACAGGAGGGGCAGGCTGTGTCTGCGGAGCAGTGTGAGTAGGCTGAGCGGACAAGGCCTGCAGAATCTGGTGCTGCAAGTCCCGCATCGACTGCGCCATACCCGAGAGAACCTGAAGCATCTCGGTCTGGAGTTGCTGCTGATCAGTCCTGACTAAATTGGCAGGGGCAGCAGCTCCGGTGGCTTCCAGACCTCCGGTTGGCCAGCATTACCAACCTGGGAACTCTCATCATTTTGTCGACTTCTAGTGCGACGTGCCATTCTTATCTCCTGATAAATTAGTTGTAATTAATATCATTGTAAACATTAATTGTTAGGCTTTCAAAGCATAATATCTGAAATTCCTTTAAATTTATAATTGTCTCAATGTCATTATAGTGTTTTGCCTAAGGTGTCATCATGTATATGTCCCTAATGTCATAACCTGGCTCTGATACCACTATAGCTGTCACGCCCAGTCCCAAAATTTGAGCTAGGATGACAACCCGCCGCATGCCAGGCATGCAAGGCATCTCGAACTTCATCACATAAATCAATATAAAAAAATTCACATCCATGATTTATTACAAACCATAATTATCAGTCTTGGGCTACCTGCCCTACACACAAGCAAATCTGAACTAAATCAATATAATGAAACTAAGTCTATTTAATAGAAGCTCCTTCTATCCCAATTATCCTTCTTCATTTCTGAGGCTCTGAAAAACATTGTGAGAATTCTATGAGCTCACACTCAATAAGTAAGCCTAATATAATTTCAAAATTTCATTTATCATGCTATCAGCAGGTTCATGTCATCAGGTCAATTAATTTGAAACTTAATTCAATAATAATACTAGAATATGTGCGATGTAAAAAAACATTGTTTATACTGTCATTATTTTCTTTATGTGTCCCACGGCCTACAACACACATCTTGTATATCACTCTTAAATATCCCCTAGGAGGAAGGGTCCTGGTACCAGTATTCTGCCATCTGTCATGTGATAATGTCATGATAATCTGTCATATGAGAACCGGGTGATACATAAAGTTTTTGTCATTATCATAATTACATATTATCATAGTAACAACATGATTTTACAAAATTAACATAATTACATTTAATTGTAAGTTCAAGTTTATAAATTAAATAATTTATAAAATTATAATACTTGACTTACTTACTTAGTACGCAAATTCAATTGATAACTCAGCTAATTGGACACCTGGGAACCTACAGTATCATTTTTCATTATTAAATTTCTAAAATCTGAATTATAAAATAATTCTTAAACTCTACACAAACCACTTCACGGGCCCAACTTTGACCTCGAATATCTCTCAATATACACCCAAATAGGGAAACAAAATTATCTCCAGAAACTAGAATCAATCCTGATTCGGGCCATATATTTAATTTGCCATTCTCGGCCGATACATAGCCCAAAACGCCGCTCAAATAGGGCTCCAGAAACGGCCCAACATGGCCCAATTTACTGTAGCCCAGCCGGTCCATTCAATTCTTATTACCCCGCTCCTCTGTTTCTTTTGAAACAGAGGAGCCGAGAGCTGTGCCGGCGGCCAGGGCCGCCGCCGGCCAAATTGGAGGCGGCCCGGCCGCCGTTGGCTGGACCGGGGCCGGCCGCCGCGGCCAGCCTCCCCCCCTCTCTCTCTCATCAATTCCTCTCATCTTTCTTTTTCTCTTTCATCGCCCGCGCATCTTCCACGGTGCTGGCATCAATTCCGGCCAAATTGGCATCGGTCCGGCCACCGTTGGCCGGACCAGAGCCGGCCGCGCCGGCTCCCCTCCTTCTCTCTCTCCCCAATTTTTCTCTTTCTTCCTCTTTCTCTCTCATTGTCTTCCATGGCCAAGAAGTGTGCCGGCGGCACGGCCGGCCACCATGGCCGGCCGGACCCCCACCGGACGCACGCCCGGCGCGGTGGAGGTCGCCGACCAAGGCTCAGGCCCGGCGAAGCGGCGAGCACGCCGCCGGCCCGAACCAAGGATCGGACCACTGGTTAAAACTATCTTCCCAGGAGTTCCTTTCTCCCTCCCTGCTCTCTCTCTCTCTCTCTCTCTTCCGGCACCCCACCGGACGCCGCCCCGGTGCCGATGGGGTTGTCGGCCGGGGCTCAGGCCCGGCGAGGCGGCGGCACGCCGCCGGGCCTGAACCTGTGTCGACACAAGGAAGGGACTTCAACCCGGTTCCTCCCTGTTCTCTCCAACTTACCGGAGCAGATGCGTGCACGATGATGACGAAAAGTGGCGTTCACGGATGATGGAAAGGAGGTTTCGGTGATCTTTTAAAGGCGATGCAGAGTCCTCAAATCAAGGGACTCTGTTAGTTAGATATATTTGGAATTTAAATATCTAAAGTCTATCTTTCTGATCTCGTGATAACTCTCACAAGGCCTGCTGCAACATACACAGCTTTAACGTGCCTCAGCCGTCCCACCACCTTGGGAAGAGACCGGTACTTTCTAAGTCCAAGACGAAAGCCCAAGCAGCCATAGTACCCCCAGCCCCATGTGCAAACCCGCCCATCTCGTCCCACAACAGCAGTATGCCAGGCGCCTGCTGCAAGGCACACAGGCTGCAGGTTCAAAGTGTTAAGATGTTTTGACCAACCTGGGCTACTCCTCATCATGTGTGGAATCATGGCCTAGCTTTCCTCCCATACCACAGCCTACAGTGTACACAGACCTGTATTGCAATGAAGAGTTTAGATGAATTTTGAAAAAATGGGCAAAAGTCTCCTACAGGGTTATGCTTTTTGATGACTGCAAGCAACAATCTTGGATGCATCGTAATAATGTTCTTAGTTTAATGAATAAATAAATAAACAAGAACAGGGAAATCTAAACTTTGAATTAATATGGACAAGCATTGTAAAATATAAATTTTGAGAAAATCAGGCAAGAGAGACTTCAAGTGTAAAAAAAAAAAAACTTGGATGTATTCCAATAATCCAAATAATGTTGGGGGGTAAGAAAAAGGAAACAAAATAAGCTCTGAATTTCCTCAAGCAAAACTAAAGTATGTCAATCATGATGTTGAGGCATGATATTAAGTATTCTAGAATGATCTCATGCTGCATAAAATTCCTTGTTTATTGAAGAATTTCAGTAGTGCTGAAAAGAACCAGTTTTTACATGCCAACACTTAAGAATGATCAGCTTTCTACAAGCCCACTGTAAAGCATGACAAGTGTGAAGGAGTTTGAATGCCAATGTTTAAAATTCCCATTATGAGAAATCGTTGCTCCATAGTATTTTCTTCTTACATATATCTGAATTTGAAAACATATGTATTAACTTTTAAGAAAACTTACATGCCATGAGGTTGGAAAGCAAGTGCAGCAAGGTAGCAATGGCCAGCACCAATCTGAACTGCAGGTAGATTCTCAAGAGGACCCAAGAGAGGGCGGGGCTTTCGGTCCCTCCAACCACAAGTATAAACGCTGCCTTCTCTAGAGAGCAGGCGGTAAAGAAGTAGCCTATCGTGGCCTGAACAACAAATATATTTTCAAAAGTTTTCACTAGCTTAGGCTCTGTTATTGCTCCATAAATATCATGCTCCCCAAATGCATAAACTCGTCCATCGTCCCTGACCAGCCTTGTCTGCCCTTTTCTAGAGAGAACTGCAGCGAAGTGGTAGCCCATTGTTGTCTGAACAACAAATATATCTTTCAAAGATTCCACTAACTGAGGTTCTGTAACAAGCTTCGGATCATGACTTCCCAAAACTGAACTTTCTTGAAAATTATCCCTCCCCAATGCATAAACTCGTCCATCATTGCTGACCAGCATTTCCCTCTCTACTCCTGCTGCTGCTTGAATGAATCGAATGCCTTGAAGTGATCTGTAAAGAACCAAAAGTTATGTTCTCTATAATCTCCTTCTACCTTCATATGTGTTCATAAGCCAACAGGAAATTTTACAAGCACCTGACTAGCTGCGGTCGTGTTTGATTCTCTAGAGTACCAAGGCCAAGCTGCCCTGACGTATTCTCACCAAAGGTGTAGACCTCTCCCCTTGAGGTCACGACAACGCTGTGACCGGTGGCTGCAATGGCCTGAGGCTTCTCCATGCGAGTAGAAAATTCACCTGCCAGCAAAAACTTGAGGACTAGCTTCCAAGAACCCCCACAGCGCTGCTTGAGTGCTTCCCTCTCCTCTTCAGCCATCGACTTAAAGATGTCTCTTTTGAGGCACATATCCAACGCAGCAATCTCAGGCAGGGATAAACTGAAGTCAGGTGCAAAGTCCGCAGGCCGCTTGAAGGAGGAGCATGTGGCCTGTGGTGGCAATTACAGAGGAGGCTGGTCAGCAGGGGTGGCATAGCCTATTAATTCCAACGTAGAGAAATATAAAGGATGGTTAATTACTTGCCTCAAGTCTAGCAAGATCCTGCGGATCAAATTTATAAGAAGTAAGCATATGGAGAAGAATGGAGGGGTAGGCCGCCAAGGGGAAGTCTCCAAGCGTGGCATTGTCTGAGGAACGGCGCTTTGAAAGGGAAGTCCCCATGGTCCGTGAAACTGCATTCAGAAGAACCAAATAATATCAGAACACTTAGAGAATCAGAGTACTTCGTTTTTGGATTGATCAACTTACCGTTATTCACCAACTATATCTTCTGTGAATGATTTCAGCAATGTTGGAGAGTCGAACCCATACGAACAAGAAGAAGTTAACGTGTCAAAAAAAAAAAAAATGCGCAGAGTTGAGGAAGATTAAATATAACCTTTGAACCGAGAAAAAGAGTTCAAGCGGACGAAGAAAACTATAAAATAGAGACTCAAACAGGCTGTTCTCCTTTTTTTTTTTTTTTTTTTTGAAAAAAAAAATATACACAGAGTTTAAGAAGATTAGATATGACCTTTGAAACGATAAAAACTTAGAAATCAGACCCTCCTCTTCTGTTTCTTTTTTCTGTTTTTCAGAGTTGAGGAAGATTAGATATGATATTTCTAACGGGTAAAAGAGTTTAAGTGCATAAAAAAACTATAAAATAGAGACCCAAACAAACTTTTCTTTTAAAAAAAATATATGCTCAGGATTGTAGAAGATTAGATATTACCTTTCAAGCCCAAACAAACTTTTCTCTTTTTTTTTTAAATATGCGTGGAGTGAAGAAAATTAAATATGACCTTTTTGAAACTGGAAAAAGAGTTCTGATGAAGAAAACGGTAAAATAGAGACCCAGAATATAACATAATGTGGTGAAATAATTTCTGTTAAGATAATTGACATTAATCATGAAAAAAATATAAGATTTATATATTAATAAGAAGAATAAAAAAGGTATTTAAATATTTATGATAATTATGCACTGTAATAGAATTTTCTAATTTTAAAATATTTTTAAATATATAAGATTTTCTTGATTTAGAGATATAAAACTTCTAATTTTAGTTAATAATTTATTTTTTTATCTTAATTAATGATTTATTTCCTTAGTCATGAATTAGTTACATTAAACGATTTTCTTTTCATAATTATATTAGAATTTTTTTGAGTAATTAGGATTTTAATTCTAAAATTATATAACAATAGTGGTTAATGAATTTTTTAATATAATTATATTAGATTTTTTTAAAAATAATTAGGATTTCAATCTGTTATGAATTTTTAATGATGAATAATATTATTGATTTCTTTTTCCAACTTTAAATTCTCTGCTTATTTGTTTATCAATCATTCCTAACCCATGATTCGACAAAAGCAATCATAATTATTTTCAATTCTCTATATTATGTTTGTAAATAAATAAATATTTATCATCCAATTATGTTTATTTATGAATATTGCTTGCTTGCATATTGTTCATGATTGCCATGATTATTATTGATATTGGTTAGTTATTACTCATGATAAATTGATAAAGATGTTGAATTGATCACGAATAGATTTAATAGAAGATAATGAAATTGAATTAAAAATTCCAAACCTCATTATGCTAGATGATTTCGATACCTTACCAGTGGAGCAATATGCTAGAAAAACTCTTGATATTGAGTGATATATTAGATTAATATCCTACTAGTGAGGCTATACACTTGAAAAACCCATGACCTTGGGGGATATACTCAGTTGATACCCTACTTGTAAAAATTGGGAGCTTCTATTTCCACCGCAAAAATTGTTCAGTGTACACCCCACAAATTTTTTTTAAAAAATAATTCTTAAAAAAACCCTCACCACCTCTCCCTTGTACGCTCCGGCAGCCTCCCTCCCCCTCCGGTTCACTCCGGCAGCCCCCTGGCTTCCCCCTTCATCGTTCGCTCCGGCGAACCCCCTCCCCCTAAGTTCGCTTCAATAGACCCCCCCCCCCGGCTTTCCCTCCTTCCCTATTCACTTCGACGGACCCCCCCGCTCCAACTTTCCCTCCTCTAGCTTTCCCCCTTTCTTGTTCACTCCGATGCCCCTCTTCGAGCACCAGGGCAAGAAAAAGTTAGGGAGGGGTAGCTGCCAGAGCAACGGGGGAGGGGGGGAAGCCGGGAGGGAGAGGGGGCTGCTGAAGAAAACAAGGGGGGGTTGTCGGAGTGAAAAAGGAAGGAGAGGAAGCCAGGGGGTGGGGGCATCGGAGTGAAGTGTACGAGGGAGGGGGGTGAGGGTTTTAAGGGTAGTTTAGGAATTAATTTTTTTAAAAAAATTGGGGCATGTACTGAGCAATTTTTGCTGTGCAAATAGAAGCTCCCGTAGAGATTATACACTTATAATACCCTTGACCTTGCGGGCTATAACTTGGTTGATACCCTACTTGTGGGGCTAAAATATTAGTAATACTAATGACTTTGGAGGTTATGCCATGATTGCCTGTAAAGTTGAATACTAGCAATATGATTTTAGCATAGCAGAATTAGAAGACATGACATAATAAGAACTCATATTAGATGATATGATATAATGGAATCTAAAAATATGATAACTACATTTTTTTATATAATAAATTATATATATATATATATATATTGATATTATATTATATCTTTTGTTTTTGGTATTGAGATCCATAGGGATAGATCTTGTGGCTTATTGGGACTCTCTCAAAGAACCTACACTGATCGTGTGCTCAATATGTTTAGTATGCAAATTGCAAACTTGGGGATATGCCTGCTCTAAAAGGTGACAAGTTCAACTTGAACTAATACCCAAAAAATGATCTTCAGAGGAAGTCTATAAAAGATATACCTTAAGCTAATGCAGTTTGCAACTTCATGCATGCATAGGGTTTGTATTAGACTAGATATTGCTTTTGCAGTAAGTGTTTTGGGTATATATCTATCAAATCCTTATTTGGAATATTAAAAAGCTGCTAAGAAATTTATAAGGTATTTATAAAGAATACAAGATTTTATGCTAGTTTATAGAAAGATGAACAATTTTGAGGTAATTGGCTACTCATATTTTGATTTTGCTGATTGCTCAAATGCTATGAAATCTACTTTAAGATATATCTTTATCTTAGCTAGAGGAGTTGTATTCCGAAAGTGTTAAGCAAACACTTACATCTTTATCTACAATGCAGGCTGAATTTGTTGCAGAAGCCTATATGGATAGCGAGGGCAGTACGTTATGGGACCATGAAAATCAATTGAAAATCTATCCAAAAGGGCTATCTTTATTTTTAAAATAAATCTTATCTCTATATCTCGGCTTCCCTAATATATTAGAATCCCTTACCGTTATAGCTACCACGCTTCTTTAGATGCTCTCCCCTCTCACTCCTCACCTCAACTAACCTCTCACTCCTCGCCTCAACTATAAACTCAATATTTCAAAGGGTTCGATGGGTTTTAGAGAATACACCGTAAATAGGATGGTCCTTTGGGATGTTACTTCAATGGAAAAATATTCTAGAATTTCAAAATTTTGATTTTTAGATTCCGCAAGAAATTTTGCAGAAAAAAAACAATCTGTAATTAAATTTAACTTTTATGAATACTTTATTTTAAGTACATGTGAGACGAGTTCTATAACGACAACGAGTGAAATAATGTCTTCTTGATTAGCTAAATGAGTATGTAACAATGCATGCATTATAAATTAATTATTTGCTACTAATCGTTACAAAAATAATTATAAATAGTTAAATGTTAAAAAATAGTTTCTATAACAAAGTGTTAGCGGCTGATTGCTACAACTAGTCAATAAAAACTCGTCTCCAACAAGTAATTGTTATAGTTAATAATTAGAAACTAGCTAGCCTTTGGAAAAAATTATATATATATATATATATATATATATATATATATATAGACAACTAGTTGCATGAAAATAAGCCAGCCGTTAGTGAAAACATTTGCCAATTTATTTATATTTCTCATCTCCTTTTACAAATACATCATCTTTTGTTCTGATAATCATCACCACTTTCTATTCCAAATTTATATAAATCTTGATTGTTGGTGAAGTACAAACATATATATAAGAATATGATAAGGCAAAACATAGTACCGGTTAATAACCTTAAGGAATCAAAAAAAAAAAAAAATTCTTTATGAGAGTAGAAGGTCAAATGGAAGAGCTTCTGAATCGAATCATAAGGCCGAACCGGCTCCACCTCCCTTGAACCGAGTCTACCAGGCAAATTCTTGCTATCTGCTCGCCCCACGAAAAGTGGAGCCACGATTCAAACTCAACTTCTCTTAGCGGACTGAAATTCAAATGAAAGATAATTAATAATAAATAAATTTAAGTAATAGGTATTACTATTTTTTTCATCCATTGTAAAATTATCTTTAAATATTATAATCTTTTTTGTAATATAACATTATCATCGTATATTATAAGCTAGCTAGAATCTACTATCGAGTAAAGTTGTTGATACTGTTGTAAATTATACCTAAACCTTTGGTGAAGACCATCACCATGAAGCCCAAGAATCATTCATGTTTAATCATCAAGAATCCATAATCGATAAATAGAAGCGTACTTGAATTCATATTGCTTGATTGCTCTCCAGAATCATGCTGTTGGTCTTCCTGCGGTTGGCATTCCAAATGAACACGTACTCTCTGAGAGTCTTTTAGAATTTTTTTAGGCTATTCTTTCTGATGATGGGATTCAAAGTAGAAGGTCGTGCGTGTGATCCAAGAACTATAACCGCTATATATAGATAATTTCATCGTTATTTTTTTTGGTATTTCTATTTTAGTCCATCATAAAAATAGAAATAACCCCTTAGGTCTATACACATTAAAGGGCCACACCTAATCAGATACTGTTGCCCAGATGTAGTAGCCCAAGAGGGGGGTGAATTGGGTATTTTAAAAATTAATTCAATGGATGATATTGACTAACGCAGATATGTGCTTAATCAAAAGTTAATTTGCAGCGGTGTAGTGGAGTGCACAAAATAGAAAATACACAGATCAATCAAACACAAACACAGCAGGGTTTATAGTGGTTCGGTGCCAAACTCGGCTCCTACATCCACTCCCCAAAAACCCTTGGGAATTTCACTAATCGTATCACAACGATTACAACCCCTAGCCTTCCCCGGCTAGTCCTCTTGTTTTCACGGCACAAGGCAGCCAAATCCCCTAGCCTTCCCGGCTAGTCCTCTTGTTTTACTGGCACAAGGAAGCCAATCCCCTAGCCTTCCCGGCTAGTCCTCTTGTTTTAATGGTACAAGGAAACCAATCAAGAAACTAGGGTTATCTCTAACCCTAATACAAGATTTATCAAAGAATAACAGATAGCTCCAAATATGAGCAGATATTCAAATAAGAACTTTACAACTTTTAGAAGCAATAACCAGCAGCAAATGTAGAATGTCGACGCAGCTGAGATTTGAATCTTGCTTCAAAGGACTTGGACGATTTTTGAGCAAGTGTTGAAGGATGAAACTTCGCAGCACAAAGACTTGCTTCTCAAGATCCGAAAGTTGTAAGCAATAACACTCTCTTTTGATTTCTTTCTTTTCTCTCTTTTGTATTCTTGATGTGTCAAAAATGTAAGAATTCGTCAAGGTTTTCTTCTGAACATCTCTATTTAAACCAATCAAAAAACTATCCGTTAGATTCATTGGTAAATAGAAGAAAAGAAAAACGGGAAGAAATAAAACCGTTTGAAATATTTTCCCAAATGATGAAAGCATTAAACCCATTGCTAGTGAGGGATTCCTGTCCATAATCAAAAGGAAACGGTCAGCATTCATCAAAATAGAAAAGAGAGAGAAAGAGCATTAAATGAGAGAGAGAGTAAGCATTTAAACAGAGTTGGCTGAAATAAATTTTCAGCAACTCCCTTCAAGAAGTCGTGCGGCCCATGGAGGAAAGAGGGAAGAGCAAATGCTAAAGCTAGCTAAGCTAGCTAACTCCCAAGCTAGCTCTAGCACCAAGAGCCACGGCAAGAAATCAGCAGAGAGGGATAAAAATAGCTAGCTATGGCTAGCTCTTTTTCAAAGTCCCACGGCTAGCAACAAAGAGCAAGAAAATAGTTAGCTAAGTGCCATGGTTTTGCCCATGAGGCCATGTAAAAAGATAGTTAGCTATATAGCTAACTCAATTCAAAAATTCATGCGGCTAGGATGAAAGCATTTCAAAAATAGTTAGCTTATAAGTTAGCTAGATAAAAGGCAAACCTATTCATGACAAAAATAGCTAACTCCCAAGCCATGAAAACAATAAAGATAGTTAGCTTATAAGCTAACTCCCAAAGGGAATCATGAAAAGATGGTTAGCTTGTAAGCTAGCTTTCTCAATAAAAGCTACGGGAGATGGTTTCATGAAAAGGAAATCTTGTCATCCAGCTAACTCATAAGTTAGCTATCCATAAAGGTGTGAAGCCATGATAAAAAGATAGTTAGCTTGTGAGCTAACTCCATTTTGAAATCATGCTGAAGGTAGTTAGCTTGTTAGCTAACTAGATAAAAAGCAAATCCTACCATGCAATAAAGTAGTTAACTAGTTAGTTAGCTAGATGTAAAGTTAACTCTATTCATGACAAAAGTAGCTAACTAGATAGCTAACTCCAAAGATGCTTTTCATGAAACGTAGCAAGGAGGAATGCTTGGACAAGTTAGCTACCTAGCTAACTCTCATACTCACTGCCAAGGGAAAAACGCCCAAAACAAGCTACAGCTAGCATTCGGCCAAGTTAGCTAGCTTGTTAGCTAGCTTCATAAGCTAGCTTCAGCTAGCTAGATATTCGGCCAAGAACAATAGTTAGCTCTAGCTACTCATTAACCAGCTAGCTTAGCTAGCTGATTCCAAGAGTGTTCGGCCAAGTGGAAAAAATCAGCAATAATAGCTAGCTTGCAAAGGAGCTAACTGATGGAAGGAACAAGCTAGCTTCTAAGACAACTCAATTTATGCATGGTTCGGCTAGGCTCATTGTGAGTGGGAAATAAATTAGCTAGCAAGTGGGGAAAGCTAGCTAAGAGGAGAAATAAGGTAACTCACATATTCATGCAATAATTCTAAGCAATTAAAGAGTCAATTAAATGTTTTGTAATCATCAAAATCAATTCAAGGGTCAACAATCTCAACAATCTCCCCCTTTTTGATGATGACAAAAACATACAAAATTATTAAGCATAAATCATTCAGCATACATAATCAGCATTCAAAATATAATCTCCCCCTAAATATATTAATCTCCCTTGAATATATGAAGTGATTCTTCTCCCCTAAATTTTAATTTATGCATTATTCTTCTCCCCCTTTTTGTCATTGATCAAAAAGAGAATTTTCAGAATATGCAATAATTCAACACAATTTATGAAGAGAAGATGCAATATATTAATTCAAGCATAGTTCATAATTCAGTCATTCATAGAAAACATATTACAATATATCAAGCAGAAATCATAATTCAGTCATTCATAGAAAACATATTACATGACATGAAACATAGATCAAACATAGAATACAATCATCATTCATCATCAGAAGATATGACTTTAGGTTGCTTGGAAGAGCCTTCAGGTCGAGTGGATGATCCGGGTACGTCATTAGGTTGAGAAGGCGGCGTCCAAAGATGAGAATGAGAGAATGAAGCTCCAGGGGCAGAAGCAGCAGCAAGACCAATCTGAATTTCCAGCAAATTGCTCATCTTCACGGTGGATGCATTCAGGTGGTCAAGAGCATTCGCGGCATCCTTCGTTGTGCTGTCATTGGTCCTCATCTGGTGTGTTACCCATTCAGCCTTGGTTACAACATCTTCAAACTGGGATTTCAATTGCTCAACGTCTTTCTTAATACAATCCACTGAAGTGTCGTTGTGAAAGAACACACGACTGTTGAGCACACCAACATCATGCACAAGTTGCTTCACAATAGTTGACATATGATTAAGAGTTTCAAACACAGAAGAAATATGGGGTACCAAGGAGAGGTCATTGTTGACGGAAGAGTTACTATCACTGGTACTCCTATTTGAAAGTGCAATGGAAAGATCATGAACAATTTGTTTGATTTGATCTTGACTAATCAAAACAGTAGGAAGGGGTGAATTTTGATTTTGATTGGTATAATGAGTGGAAGATTCTGGAATGTCCGGATGATCATTAAGAAACGGGTTTGACTCATTCATAGCAGCTAAAAATTGATTAGGTTGATTGAAGTCGTAATTAAAGAAATTTGGAGGAGAACAAACTGGTGGAGGAGGATCGGATGGAATTAAGTTTGTAGGTTGAGAGATAGTTTTATCAGCAGTTCTGGTTCTAATCTTGGTCCAAATGCCATTACGTTTGGCATAGTCCATACGGTGTAGGGAGTGTGCATTAAAAATGTCAGTGTGACGCAATGATGCACTAGTTTCTCCTTTGAGTTTCACATTGTGAAATTCAAATACGTAAGTGAGAAACATCCCGTATGGCAAGGCGGCTTTGGATCTACCTACAGCTTCTTTCATTATAACCATCATTAATTCTGGAAAATCTAAAGGAGTTCCTTCTAATATGTCAAACATTAGTCCTATGTCCCTATCAGTTATGGCATTAAATGAACCGGCACGAGGTGCAAATATCTTTGCAATAATACTGTGTAGCAATCTATTCTCAACATTCAACATGTTAGCATCAAGATTGTCTACATGAGCATTATCATCCTCTAAGCCCAAAATAGAAGCAATTTTAAAGTTTCTTTCGCTAGGAAAATTTATCAAGACACCATCGGATGGAATACCTAGGGCTGACCCTAGCACATCACTATTAAAATTAATTTTAACATTTTTAACAAGTGAAGAAATAGTTCCATCACCAAAACTAATATTTTCATAAAATTCATAAACAAGAGTAGGATAAATAGGTTTCCTAGTAGATAATAGGTCAGTCCAACCTTGAGAAGCTAGGAGATTTCCTATTTTAAATCCCTCTTTTTCTAAGAAACTGAAATCTACTAACCTTCCATTGGAAATAGATCGAGTGGTTAAAGAAGGAAATATAGATCTTGAGGAGGAAGAAGAATTTTTCCGAGGAAGATCCGTTGTGTCTTCTCTTGAGTGAGAACCCTTCTTCTTTGGAGCCATCCTTTTCCTCTACAAGATGGAAGAAGCTTGATGAAAGATAGAGTAAGAAGGAGACGTTTTTGGAATGAGGCGAGTGGAATGAGAAATTTTCTTGGTGGAGACGTGTGAGTCAAGAATTTGGCCCTTATATAGGGAGGATTCAAAAGAGCTAGCTTGTCAGGTGCCTGGATGGTTACCTGGTTAGTTAGCTTTCTTGAATAGTCCCATGAAAAAGGTCAAAAGGATAGGTGGCGTGGAATAAAGTGGACAAGCTTTCATGAAAAAGGAATGTGGGTAGTTAACTACCTAGCTAACTTACTCACTAGAAGACAAAAACATTAAGGTCATTCTAAGGAATTTTCATGAAAGATTTAATTGATTAGATGGAATTAGATAATCAATACATTTCAATCAAGATGTCCAATCACAAACAAGTGTCACAAACATGATTACTTAATTAATTAGATGGATCAATCATTCCAAGTTCCATTCTTATTTCATAAAATTTTGATTCATCTAAAGGTTTAGTAAATATATCTGCGAGTTGTTTTTCAGTGTTTACAAATTCCAATACAATGTTGCCATCATTAACATGATCTCTAATAAAATGATGTCGGATTTCTATATGTTTTGTTCTAGAGTGTTGAATAGGATTTTTAGTTAGACAAATTGCACTAGTGTTGTCACATTTTATTGGTATTCCCTTTTGTTTGATACCATAATCCTCTAGTTGCTGCTTAATCCACAAAATTTGAGCACAGCAACTTCCAGCTGCAATGTATTCGGCCTCGGCCGTAGACAATGCTACTGAAGTTTGCTTCTTGCTAAACCATGAGATTAAGTTAACACCTAGGAATTGGCAAGTTCCACTAGTTGATTTTCTGTCTAGTTTACATCCAGCAAAGTCTGAATCGGTGTATCCTATTAAGTCAATGCTAGATTGTCTGTCATACCAAAGTCCTAAGTTTTTAGTTCCATTTAAATATTTAAATATTCTTTTAACAGCAAGCAAGTGTGATTCTTTAGGATTAGCTTGATATCTGGCACACATGCAAACACTAAACAAGATATCAGGTCTACTGGCAGTTAAGTATAACAAAGATCCTATCATTCCTCTATAAAGTTTTAGATCTACAGATTTTTCAGAATTACAAGCATCAATTCTACAAGATGAGCTCATAGGGGTACCGATACTTTTAGATGTCTCCATGCCAAACTTTTTGATCATCTCCTTGATGTACTTGGATTGGCTTATGAAGATCCCGTCATTGCTTTGCTTGATTTGGAGTCCGAGAAAATAATTCAGTTCTCCCATCATACTCATCTCGAATTCTCCCTGCATAAGCTCAGCAAAATCTTTGCATAACGAGTCATTAGTGGCACCAAATATGATATCATCTACATAGATTTGAATAATTAAAATATCATCATTTTGTCTTTTAATAAATAAGGTTGTATCGACATTTCCTCGAATGAATTTATTACTAATCAAGAACTTGCTTAATCTTTCATACCAAGCCCGGGGAGCTTGCTTCAAACCATACAAAGCTTTGTTTAATTTAAATACGTGGTTTGGAAACAAGTGATTTTCAAAACCGGGTGGCTGTTCCACAAATACTTGTTCAGCAATATATCCATTTAAGAAAGCGCTTTTAACATCCATTTGATATAATTTAAAATTCATAAAACAAGCAACAGCAAGAAGTAATCTGATAGCTTCTAATCTAGCAACAGGGGCATATGTTTCATCAAAATCAATTCCTTCTTCTTGATTATAACCCTTAGCTACTAGTCTTGCTTTATTTCTTATTATGTTACCATGTTCATCTAACTTATTTCTGAAAACCCATTTTGTTCCAATAATTTGATAATCATTAGGTCTTTCAATAAGTGTCCAAACATTATTTCTTTCAAATTGATTAAGTTCTTCATGCATTGCATTTAACCAATCAATATCATTCTTAGCTTCATCATAACATTTAGGTTCAATTTTAGAAACAAATGCTAAGTTATTATATGTATCTCTAAATGTCGATCTTGTCCTAATTCCATGAGATATTTCACCAATAATTTGATCTTTAGGGTGACTGTGAACATACCTCCATCCTCTTTCTAAGTCATCATTACCTTGTGAGGCTTCAGGTGGATTAGGATTGCTTTCTTCATTTACCTCTTGTGTATCTGATTCATCTTTGTCCTTCAAGGTGATGTCTTTGAGTTGATCTTCAATTTCATCTGCATCAACTATACCTTTTCTCTTCCTTAAGGGAAGATCATTAGTTTCATCAAATATCACATGAATAGATTCTTCAACTACCAATGTCTTTTTGTTAAAAACTCTAAAAGCTCTACTATGCAATGAATAACCAAGAAAAATCCCTTCGTCAGATTTAGCATCAAATTTATCAAGATTTGTTTTTCCGTTATTCAAAACAAAGCAGCGACATCCAAAGACATGAAAATAACCGATATTAGGTTTTCTTCCTTTCCAAAGTTCATAAGGAGTCTTTTTCAAAACAGGTCTAATTAATGCACGATTTAAAACATAACATGCAGTGTTAATTGCTTCAGCCCAAAAATATTTTGGGAGATTGCTTTCACACAACATGGTACGAGCCATTTCTTCTAAAGTTCTGTTTTTCTTTCTACTACTCCATTTTGTTGAGGTGTTCTGGGTGCAGAAAAATTATGTTCAATTCCATTTTCATTACAAAAATTTTCAAAATATTGATTTTCAAATTCTTTTCCATGATCACTTCGTATCGATAAAACAGAAGAATTCTTTTCATTTGTAATTCTTTTAAATAATTTTTGAAATGATGGAAATGCTTCATCTTTACTGGCTAAGAATAAAACCCATGTAAAACGAGAGAAATCATCAATTATGACAAAACCATATCTTTTTCCTCCTAGACTAGTTGTTCTTGTAGGACCGAATAAATCCATGTGCAAGAGTTCTAAAGGTCTAGTGGTTGAAATCACATTTTTCGATTTAAAAGATACTCGAGTTTGTTTTCCAAATTGACAAGCATCACAGATTTTATCTTTTTCAAAAGAAAGTTTTGGCAAACCATTTACTAAATCCTTTTTGATTAGTTTAGATAATAAATCCATGCTTGCATGAGCTAGCCTACGATGCCATAACCAACTATTATCAGTTTTATTATTCATAGCAACTAGGCAATCAACATTTCTATCATTCAAATCATTTAAATCAACAATGTATATTACCATGCCTATGACCAATAAATTTCAGATTATCATTTGTAGGATTTTTAACAATGCATAAAGATGATTCAAATGTAACTTTAAATCCTTTATCACATAATTGACTGATACTTAGTAAATTATGCTTTAAACCTTTCACAAGTAAGACATTGTCAATAAAGTATGAGGTGTGATACCTATTTTTCCAATGCCAATAATTTTTCCTTGGCCATTATCACCAAAAGTAACAACACCTCCATCTTTTGCCTCTAAAGTGATGAATTGAGACTCATCACCCGTCATGTGTCTTGAACACCCGCTATCCAAGTACCATTGTCTTTTAGTTGCTCGGGTTGCAAGACACACCTGCATACACAATTTTAAGTTTTGCTCTTAGGTACCCAAGCTTTCTTGGGTCCTTTCGGGTTAGTTAAAATAGTTCCTTTTGGAACCCATATTTGTTTAACTTTGTGTGTGTGACAAGTATATGCTTTGTGTCCAAATTTACCACATTTAAAGCAAGTAATTCTAGTTGAATCATCAGCATGCACATAAATATTTTTCAAAAATTTTTGTCTTAGGATTGTATCCAAGACCAGCTCTATTGTAAACAGCCCTTTGACTATTTAATATCATTTCTAACTTTTCTGAACTCAAAGTAAATTTATCAATAATAGGTTTTAATTTATTTACTTCATCTTTCAAATCTTGGTTTTCCTTTAGTAAAGAATCATTGTTATTTGAAATTCTTTCTTTTTCAAGAGTAAGTTCCTTAATTTCATTTCTCAAGTCTTTATTCTTTGAACTTAATTTAGCAAAATCATCTACAAGTTCATAAAAAGCACCATGCAATTCATCAAAAGTAAAGTCATCTAGAAAGCTAGGACTTACCTCATTTTCATCAGCCATGAAGCATACATTTGCAACTTCAGTCTTTTCTTCTTCTTCCGAACTTGTTGCTTCACTGTCACTCCATGTAGCCAACATAGCCTTCTTCTTTACTTTCTTAAAACCTTTCTTCAACAGTGGACATTCTGGTTTGATATGTCCAGGCTTCTTACACTCATAGCATATAGGAGGTTCACTTCTTTCCTTTTCTTTGCTATGATCTCCTTTGGTAAATATTTTTCTTTTTCCAAATCTTTTTCTTCTCATAAATTTCTTGAACTTTCTAGAGATGAGAGCCATATCATCATCTTTTTCACTCTCACTAGTTTCATCTTCACTTTCCTCATTTTGAACATTACCTTTCAATGCCATGGTCCTTCTCTTCTTTGAATCGTCTTCATCAATGTGTTGACGTTGTTGTAGTTCATGAGTCATCAAAGATCCGACCAATTCTTCAAGTGATAGATTGTTGAGGTCTTTAGCTTCTTGTATAGCTGTGACTTTTGCTTCCCATGATCTAGGCAAAGATCTCAAAATTTTTCTCACAAGATCACTGTTAGCATAAGACTTACCCAAACTTTTTAAACCATTAATAATGTCGGTAAATCTAGTAAACATATCAGTGATATTTTCAGATGAATCCATTTTAAATAGTTCATACTTATGAACAAGCATATTAATTTTGGATTCCTTGACTTGGTTAGTACCCTCATGGGTAACTTCAAGTCTATCCCAAATCTCTTTAGCAGACATGCATGTAGATATACGATTAAACTCATTTGCATCAAGAGAACAATAAAGAACATTCATTGCTTTTGCATTTAATTGAGCTAATTTCTTATCTTGCTCATCCCATTCAGATTCAGGCTTTGCAATATCAATATTATCAATCTTAACAGTGGGTGTGTGAGGTCCATTAATTATGATTCCCCATAAATCATAATCAAGTGCTTGAATGAATATTTTCATTCGTGCTTTCCAATAAGTGTAATTTGTTCCATTGAACAAAGGTGGTCTATTAGTTGACTGTCCTTCGGTCAACATAGATCCCATTTGGATTACTACTGATCTTTAGCTCCAAGCTTATCAAAGCTATAGGAATCAAGAGCACGCTGCTCTGATACCACTTGTTGCCCAGATGTAGTAGCCCAAGAGGGGGGTGAATTGGGTATTTTAAAAATTAATTCAATGGATGATATTGACTAACGCAGATATGTGCTTAATCAAAAGTTAATTTGCAGCGGTGTAGTGGAGTGCAAAATAGAAAATACACAGATCAATCAAACACAAACACAGCAGGGTTTATAGTGGTTCGGTGCCAAACTCGGCTCCTACATCCACTCCCCAAAAACCCTTGGGAATTTCACTAATCGTATCACAACGATTACAACCCCTAGCCTTCCCCGGCTAGTCCTCTTGTTTTCACGGCACAAGGCAGCCAAATCCCCTAGCCTTCCCGGCTAGTCCTCTTGTTTTACTGGCACAAGGAAGCCAATCCCCTAGCCTTCCCGGCTAGTCCTCTTGTTTTAATGGTACAAGGAAACCAATCAAGAAACTAGGGTTATCTCTAACCCTAATACAAGATTTATCAAAGAATAACAGATAGCTCCAAATATGAGCAGATATTCAAATAAGAACTTTACAACTTTTAGAAGCAATAACCAGCAGCAAATGTAGAATGTCGACGCAGCTGAGATTTGAATCTTGCTTCAAAGGCTTGGACGATTTTTGAGCAAGTGTTGAAGGATGAAACTTCGCAGCACAAAGACTTGCTTCTCAAGATCCGAAAGTTGTAAGCAATAAACACTCTCTTTTGATTTCTTTCTTTTCTCTCTTTTGTATTCTTGATGTGTCAAAAAATGTAAGAATTCGTCAAGGTTTTCTTCTGAACATCTCTATTTAAACCAATCAAAAAACTATCCGTTAGATTCATTGGTAAATAGAAGAAAAGAAAAACGGGAAGAAATAAAACCGTTTGAAATATTTTCCCAAATGATGAAAGCATTAAACCCATTGCTAGTGAGGGATTCCTGTCCATAATCAAAAGGAAACGGTCAGCATTCATCAAAATAGAAATGAGAGAGAGAAAGAGCATTAAATGAGAGAGAGAGAGTAAGCATTTAAAAGAGTTGGCTGAAATAAATTTTCAGCAACTCCCTTCAAGAAGTCGTGCGGCCCATGGAGGAAAAGAGGGAAGAGCAAATGCTAAAGCTAGCTAACCAAGCTAGCTAACTCCCAAAGCTAGCTAGCACCAAGAGCCACGGCAAGAAATCAGCAAGAGGAGAATAAAAATAGCTAGCTATATGGCTAGCTCTTTTTCAAATCCCACGGCTAGCAACAAAGAGCAAGAAAAGTAGTTAGCTAAGTGCCATGGTTTCATGCCCATGAGGCCATGTAAAAAGATAGTTAGCTATATAGCTAACTCAATTCAAAAATTCATGCGGCTAGGATGAAAGCATTTCAAAAATAGTTAGCTTATAAGTTAGCTAGATAAAAGGCAAACCTATTCATGACAAAAATAGCTAACTCCCAAGCCATGAAAACAATAAAGATAGTTAGCTTATAAGCTAACTCCCAAAGGGAATCATGAAAAGATGGTTAGCTTGTAAGCTAGCTTTCTCAATAAAAGCTACGGGAGATGGTTTCATGAAAAGGAATTCTTGTCATCCAGCTAACTCATAAGTTAGCTATCCATAAAGGTGTGAAGCCATGATAAAAAGATAGTTAGCTTGTGAGCTAACTCCATTTTGAAATCATGCGGTTGGGAATGAAGGAATCAAATAGTTAGCTTGTTAGCTAACTAGATAAAAGCAAATCCTACCATGCAATAAAGTAGTTAACTAGTTAGTTAGCTAGATGTAAAGTTAACTCTATTCATGACAAAAGTAGCTAACTAGATAGCTAACTCCAAAGATGCTTTTCATGAAACGTAGCAAGGAGGAATGCTTGGACAAGTTAGCTACCTAGCTAACTCTTTTATCATACTCACTGCCAAGGGAAAAACGCCCAAAACAAGCTAGCTCTCCAGCTAGCTGGATTTTAACTCATTCGGCCAAGAAGAAAAAGATAGCTAGCTTGTTAGCTAGCTAGAGAGGAATTTCATGCAAATCCCAAGACAAGCTAGCTCAGCTAGCTAGATCCATTCGGATCTGCAGGGAAAAAGTAGTTAGCTCCAAGATATATCTAGCTACATGACCTAACCAGCTAGCCCTAGCTAGCTGATTCCAAGAAGTGTTCGGCCAAGTGGAAAAAATCAGCAATAGATAGCTAGCTTGCAAAGGAAAACAGCTAACTGATGGAAGGAACAAGCTAGCTTCTAAGACAACTCAATTTATGCATGGTTCGGCTAGGCTCATTGTGAGTGGGAAATAAATTAGCTAGCAAGTGGGGAAAGCTAGCTAAGAGGAGAAATAAGGTAACTCACATATTCATGCAATAATTCTAAGCAATTAAAGAGTCAATTAAATGTTTTTAATCATCAAAATCAATTCAAGGGTCAACAATCTCAACAATCTCCCCCTTTTTGATGATGACAAAAACAATAATTAAGGATAATCTTTGGTGTTTCTATCTGAATATTTATAATTTAAAAATTATGTTAGATAAGTTAGAAGTTAGTTTTGAGTCAACATCTATTTTTAATATTTAATAAATATTTATTTCTTTAGTTTTCTTAAAGAAATCAGATTATTTGTTTTAAAAGATTGAACCTGTTGAGGGGTAAAATCACTGTGTCAATAATCGTGTACGTGGCTAAGGTTAGCCCTGATTTCTGCTCGCTATGCGACACCCGCCAGGGATAAGTCAGCCTCGGTAGGTCGGGGCACCTTAGCCCCTCACCGTGCCAAGGATTCTTAAGACGCGGACCGCGTTTCACACCCCCATCCGAGCCACCATCTCTCAGTCCCAGCCGAGCCGCCATCTCTCGGTCCTAGCCGAGCTACCATCTCTCGGTCCCAGCCGAGCTGCCATCTCTCGGTCCTAGCCGAGCTACCATCTCTCGGCCCCATCCGAGCCTTTGTCCCTCGGCCCTAGCCGAGCTATCTCATCTCTCGGCCCTAGCCGAGCCCTCATTTCTTGGTCCCAGCCAAGCTACCATCTCCTGGCCCCTCCAGCCGAACTATCGTCTACCGTCTCTCGGCCCCGGCTGAGCTATCGTCCCTTGTTTCTAACCGAACCATCCCACCACCCGGCTTTTCTAGCTGGTTCCTTCCTATCACTTGGCCTAGCCCGAGTGATCCCCATACCTCTACGGAATCCGACGCGGAAAGCTTAAATCCTTAAGATTCAAAACAGGAATCATATTTGAGAGTGGCCTAGGCCCCTGGGGCCTATGCCGCCACCAAATCTCGAGACATCAATAAGCTCTCCTAGCCGTTGATCCTCTAACTAACCGAATACGAATCCTACCGATCTTATAACAAATAGATTCGGATCTCGACGGCTTTTGGACCCACGACGCTCCCAAACAACTAGGTGATCTTCTATAAATACCACAGCTTCAGACCCCCTCAAGTATGCGATCCCCCATGCGCACACTTGCTCACTGGCTCTCTCTCTCTCTCTCTCTTTGCCCTTGCTTCCGCCATTAGCGCTCCGCTCGGAGCCTTTGGAGGAACTCCTTCGGCAAGAGCCTTCTCCTCATTTATGTTGACTGTTGATCTCCACTGACTTGAGCGTCGGAGGGTCTTCCGCAAAGGGCCACCCCCAATGCCTCTCGCATGAGGACTGTCTTGCAGGTCCGCCTAGGAGGAAGCTCGTCTCGAAGCCTCGTCGCGCTCGAGTCGGAGGACAGATTTCAGCAGCAACAGATTGGCGCTAGAGGAAGGGGTCCTTAAGTCCCTAAAAACTTGTAATCCATGAGACAAGGATCTCAGTCTAGAAGAGGATTCCTCCCATGGCCAACCGAAGAAAGGCCACCTCCGAAGTCCAAGATCAGGTTTCCTCTCAAAGGCCTGATCCAGTGAGCAATGTCGCACCACCACCGCCGCCAGTCGAGACTCCGTTGCCGCCGGTGGCCTCGGTGACTCAGGACCAGTTTGCCTTACTGGCCCAGCAGGTTCAGGCTCTGGCCCACCTGATTCAGGGGCCCTCCGAAGCCCCCCGTCCGGTCGCTCATGCTCCTCACCCTCCTGAGGAGGATGCGGCCTCCGCTCATCCGACGATCTCTTCTTCCAGTCTGCACGGGGTTGCGGACCCTCCTCGCCATCCCAGGAAAGCTGAGCCAGCTCCCCAGCGAGCCCACAACAAAGATCTCCCTAGATCTCGGCGGGCCCGATCTCTCTCCCTGGTGTATTCTCGCCATGATTCAACACCATCTCAGTATCCTCCTCGTCCTGCCCCTCTTGCTCTTCCTGACGAGGAGATCCGCCGCCAACTCCAAGAAATGCGTCAAGAGCTTAACGCCGCCAAGCAAGCCCATCCGCTTCAGAATAAAGCGGAGCAGGGCACCCCCTTCTCTAAGAAGATCATGGAGGAAGTGATTCCCTCCCACGTCAGGCTGCCCGCCATCGAGCCTTATTATGGCTCTTCCGACCCCGGCGATCATCTCAGCAGCGTCCAATCAATAATGATGTTCCATGGAGCATCAGACGCGATCCTCTGTCGCGCTTTCCCTTCCACCCTCAGGGGATATGCCCAAACCTGGTTCAATTCTTTGAAACCAGGTTCCGTTAATTCTTTTGACGAGCTGAGCCACCTATTCATCAGCCAGTTCATCAGTAGCCACCGCCACCAATGAAGATCTGACTCCCTCTCCAAAGTTAAGCAGAGAGAGGGGGAGTTCCTAAAGAAGTATCTCGGCCATTTTAATACGGCCATGCTAGAAGTGGACCATCTTAATCATGAGGTGGCCATGTCCTCCCTAGTGGGCGGAGTATTGAAGGAGAGCGACTTATACCTGGCGCTGGAGGTCAGTTACCCTCCAAACCTCTCCGACATGAAAATGCAAATGCATGACTTGGATATTGAATTAAACCAAGCATGACTGACTTAGTAATAGATTGGACTCAACCAACTAGGAAAGAAAGAAAAAAATTACGGGACTTCTAGGGTTCAGAGATCCAAATGGAATCCTACAGTCTTTTTCTTACTCTTGCTTCTGCACCAATTCTCCCAGGGTGGAAGGAACTCGATCCCATCGAGTAAGGGTTGCTTTGACTCTGGTACTCCTCTAGTAGGTCTGGGTCCAAACTTTGCAAATCTTCCCTAGAAATCCATTAGTCCTCAGATTTGGGCCGACCTTGCCAAGTATCGCTAGTAACCTTTGTTTCAGGTCGAGATAACTTGATCATCCAAAATTTGCTCAATCCTATCCTTTCGCTTAGGCCAAATAGTAGGTGGACACACAGGGGTGGGCTCGCTCTCAAAGGAAGGGTTAGGTCTGAAAGCCTCACTAGGTATCATCGCTAGCTCCCTATACTCTACTAAGTCTAAAACATTGAAAGTAGAGCTAATACCTAACTCATGAGGTAATTCTAGCACATAGGCATTGGTTCCCACTTTTTTCAATACCCTAAAGGGACCAGCTCCACGAGCATGTAACTTTCTAACAGCTTTCAAAGAAAACCGCTCAGGCCTTAACCTAACCATGACATAATCTCCTTCCATAAACTCTTGGACTCGATTTCAAAAATTAGCCAACCGTTAATATGTTTCATTACTTAAGTTAATCTTTGCGCTAATCTCCCTATGCAAGTCCTTAATATGCTATGCAAATGATGCTGCAGACTCGGAGACTCGTGTGTGAACAGGCAATGGAATTAGGTCAAGTAGCTTATTGGGCTTGTACCCATGGACAATTTTGAATGGGCTCTTTTCAGTGGACCTATTGATCGAAGCGTTGTAGGCAAACTCAGATCTAGGTAGCAAAAAATACCAATTCTTGGTGTTTTCCCCTATAAGGCATCTCAGAAGATTTCCTAGACTACGGTTCACTACTTCTGTCTGGCCATTGGTTTGGGGATGGTAAGTAGTGAAAAAGTTTAACTTAGTCCCTAACTTAAGCCAAAGGGTCTTCCAAAAATAGATTGTGAATTGGATATCCCTATCTGAAACTATGGTCTTAGGTAAGCCATGGAGTCTAACAATCTCATCAAAGAATAGTTGGGCTATCCTAGACGCATTGAAGGTCTGGAAACAAGGCAAGAAATGGGCCATCTTAGAGAACCTATCAACCACTATACAAATCGAATCATGTTTTCTTTGGGTCCTAGGTAATCCTAACACAAAATCCATACTCAAATCTTGCCAAGGGCACTCAGGTATGGGCAAAGGGGTGTAAAGGCTAGTGTTATATTTTAGCTGTTTGGCAATAGTGCAGGTTCTACGCCTGGCCATAATTTGTGCTACGTTCCTTTTTAAACTAGGCTAAAAGAACTGGTCTTCTATAGCTAAGATCATCTTATCCTTACCAAAATGACCAGCTAGTCCTCCCGCATGGGTCTCCCAAACTAGAAATTCTCTTAACGACATTCTAGGGATGCAGAGCCGATGGTGCCGAAACAAATAACCATCTAAGAAGGTATACTCACTATACTTACTAGATGGTCCCTGGATCAAAGTCTGGTAAATGTCCTTAAAGTCGGGGCATGGCTCATACTCTTGCTTCAGTTGCTCAAACCCTATAACCTTAGTCCTAACAGAGTTTAAGAGCAGGGATCGATGACTAAGGGCATCTGCCACCTTATTTTCGGTTCCGGCTCTATGTTTCAATACAAAAGTATAGGCCTGGATGTATTCTATCCATTTTGCATGACTAGGGTTAAGCTTCTTCTGAGAATTTAGAAACCTAAGGGCCTTATGATTAGGAAACAATACAAATTCCTTTGGTAGCAAGTAATCTCTCCAATACCTCAAAGCTTACACTACCACATAAAATTCCTTATCATAGGTAGAATACCTAATATTAGCATCATTGAGCTTCTCACTGAAGAATGCTACTGGATGGTTCTCTTGGCTTAGGACTCCTCCTATCCCTACACCTGAGGCATCACAAGCAACCTCAAACACTTAAAAAAAATTGGGTAATTTCAAAATGGGTGCCTGGTTCATTTTGTCCTTAAGTTTTAGGAAGGCTCTATTGGCAGCTTTAGTCCATTCAAAATCCCTAATACAATCGATAATGGGTGCGACTATCGTACTGAACCCCCTAATGAATCTTCTATAGAAGGTAGCTAGGCCATGAAAACTATGAACTTCATGCATACTAGTAGGTACTGGCCACTCAACTATGGACTTGATCTTCTCTGCGTCAGCCAACACTCCTTCAGGGGCATAACAAATTCTAAAAAGACAACTCTATGGGTCAAGAAATCACACTTTTTGAGGTTAGCATAGAGATTATCATTTCTAAGGGCGTGACATACTTGCCTAAGGTAGTCTAGATGATCTTTCTTAGTCTTACTGTAAATCAGGATGTCATCAAAATAAACTATAATAAATTTTCCTATGAACATCCTAAGAACTTGGGTCATGATCCTTATAAATGTATTTGGTGCATTGGACAAGCCAAAAGGCATCACTATCCACTCATATAGGCCATCCTTAGTTTTAAATGCAGTATTCCACTCATCCCCAGGGCTAACTCTAACCTGGTGATAACCACTCTTAAGGTCAATCTTTAAGAATGTGGTTGCACTGGCCATCATGTCTAACATATTATCTAGACGGGTATGGCAAATCTATATTTGATGGTGATCTTTTTTATAGCTCGACTGTCTATGCACATCCTCCATGTACCATATTTCTTAGGGGTTAATAGGGCTAGAACAACACAAGGACTCAAACTTTTCCTAATAAACCCTTTCTTAAGTAACTCTTCAACCTATTTATGTAACTCAAGATGTTCAGCTGGGTTCATCCTATAGTGGGACAGGTTGGGCAAAATGGCATCCAGAACTAAGTCAATGGCATGCTGAATATCCCTAAGGGGTGGAAGGTGGTCAGGAATGTCTTCGAAAAAGATATCTTTGAATTCTTCTAAAATTTTTCTAACTTCCTGATAGTGCTCTATGGGGGATAGATCTTGGGTTTCCCTAGCTGTCAATATCTAAATGGGTGAACCTTCATTGATTTCTTATTTTAATTCCTTAGTATTAATTAGGTTCAATTCTAGCTTCTTCTCTTTTAATTGACTCGAACCTCTCTTAATGTCATTCTTAGGTGGGGTAGGGTAAACCATAATTTTTTTCCCATTATAATTAAAGGAACACAAATTTGATCGGCCAAAAAGGGTCGCATCATGGTCAAACAACCAAGGCCTACCCAGAATGAGACTGGTTACTCCCATGGGTAAGACATCACACCATATTTTTTTTTGATAAGACTGAAACTGGATTTGGATTGGGCATCTCATCTTGATAGGTATAGAGGTAGAATCTATCCATGACACTTTATAGGGGTTAGGATATGGAACATGTATTAATCCTAGAGTCTTGACTGCACTAGATGAAATGGCATTAACACAACTTTCACTATCTATGATGAGTTTGCAAGCCTTATCCCCTATCTTGAGAAGAGTCTGTAGGACGTTAGTCCTATGCCAATCCTCTTGAACTTTGGTTTGAGAAGGATGCACCTCACAACTCCTAATAAGTCAAGCTTTGTGGATTCCTCTCCTTCCTCATACTCCTCAACTAAATTCAATCCAGCTTCATAAATTTCTTCCTCACATTCCTTATTAGGCTCGTCATTTTCTTTCTCAAACTCACCTATGTGTAAGGACCTGGCGGGACATTTGCTAGCGAAGTGGCTTATCTTATGACACTTAAAATATGCTGAGTTGGGAATAGGGGTCCTATAGATTTTGGGTGCCTTACCCTTGTCATCTAATCTATTCACTGGGGTACCTAGGTTGGGTTTGCTATTTGGGGCTTGACTATGTCCTTGTCTTTGGGTTGGGGTATTAGTCCTGGAAGGTTCTGGTTGATGGAACATGGGTTGTCTCTGGAACCTTTCATAATTTCTAGCAACTTGGAAAGCTTGCTCCAGATCATTGACTTCTCTCAAATATATTTCCCTTTGAATATCTTCGCTTATACTAGCTCTAAACCTAGACAGGGTGGCCTCTTCCGACTCAACAATATGACATCTCAGGACAAATTCATCAAATTTCTCAATGTACTCAGAAATGATTTTGTTGCCTTGGCTTAACCTTTGCCAATGGTCTAAGAGTTTCTGTTGGTAGGACATGCATGGATACTCTTCTCTTAGTCTAACCTTCATAGCTCTCTAGGTAGTTATGAGAATATCATCAACATCTCAATATTCCCCCAGTATAACTTAGCCTATCGAACTAATCTAAGTTTGGTAAATTTATATTTTCTCTCTTCAGTTATCTCGTACCACTCAAAATATTAATCTATTTCACCTTTCTAATCGACATACACCTTGGGGTCTAAACTTTCATTAAAAGTGGATGCTTCTAATATGATATTCCTAAGAATTCTCTTATCTGGATACATAATATCAGGATTGGGTCTCTTATGGTAGTACTCTGGATCACGGTTTGGGGCTCTTCTAGGCTTGGGATGTGGGGTAGGTAAACGAGGGTCTAACTCAGGCTCAATCATGGTCTTACGACTCTCCTTTAGGGATTTCACTCGGTCATTCAATAGGATCAACTGCTTAGTAATGGTCCTAAGCATGGCTCCAAAATCATTATCCATGGGTGGTTCTAATGTTGACTGACTCTGACTTGGTTGGTATGGGGCTCCTGATCTAGTAATCATACACAATTAAAGCAAGCACACAAATGACTCAAGACTGACTCGTACTATAGTTTACTAGACTTAGCAGTCCAAGTAAAGTGAGTCGACTAAGTCACAACCACGATAACAAGTATGTTGTCCACTGGCCAAGTAAGTGGTGGGATTGTGGGAGGCTCCCCCCGCTCTAGCAGGAACCTAATTAAAGAACCACAAGTATGCTTAAGGCATTCGCCATTTGACCCCAAGCCCTAGACATTAGCTTTTAGACACAAATGTTGACTTGGGTGTAACTAGTTTTCCCAAGTTAAGTTGAACTAAACTCGTTGGTGTCCCTAATGCTCAATTAAGTGCTACTCTATTTTAAACTTAAGGCTTAGGTTCATAATGCAAGTTGGTGGTTTTCTGGGCCATGGAAGGGTAATGAAATCCCCACCTTATCTTAGATGCTTGATGCCCTTAAATAACTTAAAAAAGATGAACACTTAAGACATGAATTAGCATGTTGGATCTTCAACCAGAAAGATTCACGTCTGACCTTGGCTCATTACTCCCATGAGTCATATATATTTGTATATACCCGCTCAGAGGTGTGACACTTTAGGGTTCAGGAATGCAACAATACAAAATTTCAGCAGGGTTTGATTTTAGCACCAGTAGGTTGCGAAAAATCTTAAAAAATAATAGTAAAGAATTTAATCATAAAATTTTATATGAACATATCAGAGGCATGGTAAATTATAAAAAAATAATTTTAAATTAAAATAATTATATTCTGATAGGTTTCAAAATAGAAGAAGTTGTAGGTCGTGTGCAAAAATTACAGGAGAACAGAAATCCAGTGTGTGATGCAAAACATGTCTAACCTATGCTCTGATACCAAGATTGATGCAGCACAAGGGCAGAAGGTGATTATGCAATCAATGAATTGATAAAAATTAATTTTTTTGAGTATTTTAGAAGATGACTAATTCATCCAAAATAAGAGAAAGAGTAAGAGGGCAGATTATGTGATGTAGAAAGTAACGGTTCAGGAACAAAACTTTTTGAAAAATAAAGAAGCATACTAGGAAAGTCTGGAATTGAGAAACTTCAGGGAAGACATGCTCATGAACTTTCACAGAATCAAAATCACAGAGTAAGGGAAAGGTTGATTTACCTAACGATGATGCGATCCTAATATTGGTAGAAGATCTCTCACTAGCGGACAGGATTTCTAGATAAGAAAACTATCTTCCATTTGAGGCTCCTTGATCTCGATTCAATGGTAAAGAAGGCATCCTCGGCTTTGGAGATGAATCCAGAGAGGGGCAACAGTTTTGGAGTGAGAGAGCGACAGCCTTAGAAATAACTCAAGAGAGGGGCGGTGGTTTTGGGATGAAGGAAGGGCGGTGGTTATGGAAATAAATTAGGAGAAGGACGGTGGTTATTTGGATGAAGGAAGGGTGGAGACTATGGTTCCACATATGGATGCCTAGAATTTAGGGAGCGTGGTGGTCGATTATAGTAGTATGAGGATTAGGGTTTCTTTGCTATAGATCTTGGTAGAGATGGACTAGACTAGGGTTTGATAGTAAGAACACTTTGGCCTCACACGCCTATCTCCCTCATAGAGGATCAATTGCTTAAGGCAAAGAAAATTGGCCTCACGACTAACTTCCACACGGAGGATCAATTGCTTAAGGCAACAAAAATTCAGCCTCACGCCTAACTTCCACACGGAGGATCAATTGCTCAAGGCAATGGAAATAGAACTTGAAAAAAATAAATTTTTATATATTCATATTATGTTCTTTCATCGTTTCAAGAGAAGGGTTTTATAGACCTCTCATGCCCTTACAAGGTAAGTGCAGCAATTAGAGTAATAAATGATAGGGATTGAAAAATATGATAGAATTGCAGAGCAAAAATCTTCTTCCCTTCATTTGATTTGACCAAAATGACAGCAGCAATATATAGTTCCAATTAGAGGCGAGGGTCCACAAGCAAAGAAGGAATCTTTGGAGTGACATCCTTCTTTCTTTCCTTTTGTCAACAAGGTCCATATGGGGTGCAAGATCCTTTCCCGAATGGTTGAGATGCTGATCTTTACTTTCATTAAAGCATAGACCATCGATTTCTTCCTTATGGGGCGCCCAAGGTTGCCAACATTTTAGGTGGCGACATGGAGGAAGAAGATTGATTCCACATCATCAATCAGGTGAAGGCGGATCCAATGGAAGGAGAAGATTGATTCCACATCATCAATCCTGGTATAAGAGGATCCAATCCATGCAAAGCTCCAAAGGTAGGGTATGAATAAGGTTGAAGAAGATCGGATGGTTGTCAAATACTGCCTAATCTGGGGGGCTTCTGCTAAATATCTTTAGCAGGGTTTCAACAAGAGTAATACACTCTCCTTGAATTATTACATGACTCAAATAAAATAAAAATGCATGACCTAGACATTGGACTAAACCAAACTTGACCGACTTGGTAATAGATTGGACTCAACCAACTAGGAAAGAAAGAAAAAAATTATGGGACTTCTAGGGTTCAGAGATCCAAATGAAACCATATAGCCTTTTTTTAACTCTTTCTCCTACACCAAAATGTAGAATATAATAGCCATTAAGAGCAAGAAAATGCAGTCTAGGCAAAATTGTGGAACAACAATAAAGTTCGACATGGATTCAAAAGCAAAACTCAAAAAAAAGCGCATGTTGAATGTCAATATATTTATGACATTCTGCAAAAACAATTGTTAAATTTTATAAAAAATGGATTTGGCATGCACAAAATTGAACTTAATAGCATCTTACAAGCAAATGTTGTAGTTTTTCAAGTCAAAAACTAGTACAGAACATATATTTCTTGTATAAAGAATGCAATAAAAATCAGCACAAGGCTTAAGGCCATCTCAATAACAGTTGATACTCTTCTTGTTACCAACCGATTTATCATTGATGATTCTAAATGAAAAAGCACGCATTGAATGTCAATATATTTATGATATTTCACAAAAAAAAAATGTAATTTTTCATAAAAAAATGGATCTGACATGCACAACATTGAACTTAATAGCATCTTACAAGCAAATGCTGTAGTTTTTCAAGTCAAAAAGAATATAGAACACATATTTCTTGTATAAAGAATGCGATAAAAATCACCACAGGGCTTAAGATCAATAACAGTTGATACTCTTCATGTTACCAACTGATGCATTATTGATGATTCTGGATGAAAAAGCACATAACGAATGTTAATATATTTATGACATTCTGCACATAATTTGTAAATTTTCATAAAAAATGGATCTGGCATGTACAACACTGAAGTTAATAGCATCTTACATGCAAATGCTGTAGCTTTTAAAGTCAAAAAGAATATAGAACACATATTTCTTGTATAAAGAATGCGATAAAAATCACCACAGGGCTTAAGACCATCTTAATAACAGTTGATACTCTTCTTGTTACCAACCAATGGATTATTGATGATTCTGGATGAAAAAGCACACATTGAATGTCAATATATTTTTGACATTCTACAAAAAACTTGTAAATTTTCATAAAAAATGGATCTGAAATGCACAGCACTGAACTTAATAGCATCTTACATGCAAATGCTGTAGTTTTTCAAGTCAAAAAGAATGCAGAACACATATTTCTTGTATAAAGAATGCGATAAAAATCAACATGCATGGGGTTTAAGACCATCTCAATAACAGTTGATATTCTTCTTGTTACCAACCGATGCATCATTGATGATTCTGAATGAAAATGGATGAAACAACAGCTCTGTTTCATTTTACAAAAATGTGGATACATTTGTGTCTTTTATGTGGAAAACTTTTCATATGTTCTTCTTGAGAAAGAAAATTTAATATGTAACGTATATTTCTACAAGGCTTTTCTACTCCACCACTAGAACTTGTTCATTTAAGGAAAGCATGAAGAAGAAGTAGAATGAGGATGCAAACCTGTTCATCAATCCAAACTAAGCGACCCACATCTGAGGATCTTCTTACATCCTGTAACGACCCAGGCCCACGGGCCCGTTTCGTTACAAGAAAGCAAGACGGACAAGCTCCATACCAACTTGGGCCACCACAGCCCAAAAAGGGATCTAATTGATGCCTTGTCCTTCTTACTTTACTACATATAAACCACTTAACCAACTCTCAATTATCCGATGTGAGACAATTGGGAGGGGCATCACAATCTACCCTCCTTAACAAAGGCGACGTCCTCGTCGCCAGGGGTAATTGATCACAACCACCAGGTAGGCAGGATTCTAGAGGTGGCCCCACAGGTTCAAGAGGTGGCTCCCATCCCCATGGATGTAGCACTTTATCCTGTATGGCACTTAGCTCCTGCACTTCAGACTGGTGCGAGGCTCTGATACCATATTGTAACAACCCGGGCCCACGGGCCCATTTCGTTACAAGAAAGCAAGACGGACAAGCTCCACACCAATTTGGGCCACCACAGCCCAAAAAGGGATCCAATTGGTGCCTTGTCCTTCTTACTTTACTACATATAAACACTTAACCAACTCCCAATTATCCGATGTAGGACAATTGGGAGGGGCATCACAATCTACTTCCTTAACAGAGGCGACATCCTCGTCGCCAGGGGTAATTGATCACAACCACCATTGTCCGGGTGATCAATTGATCACAACCACCAGGGGTAATCTACCCCCCTTTCACCCAGGCGACCCGGGTGCCACGCATTCTTTTATATCTGACATCTATCTTGACAAGAATGCATCATTGACACCTATTCCTCTGGAGCAAGAGTTGCATATTGCGCTTCCAAATGGAGATGTTATGAAAGTTGACACAGTATGCAAACTTGCCCAATTAGCTTGGAGAATAGGAGGTTGAATGCTGATCTCATTGTCCTCCCACTGAAGTTTTTCGATGTTATCCTTAGAATGGATTGGTTGGCCTCCTATCATGCTTCAGTTGACTGCTTCAGGAAGATTGTTAACTTCAAAATTCCAAGCCAGCCTGAATTCAGTTTTATTGGTGGTCAGAAACACCTAGCCTCAGTGTTCATATCAGCGATGCAGGCTGGAAAGCATTTGATGAGTGGTGGTCAAGGATTTCTTGCTGTAGTCAAGGACCTTCAGCAAGAAGAGACCAAGTTGGAGGATATTCCCATAGCTCGAGAATTCCCTGATGTCTTCCCTGAGGATTTGACTGATTTACCTCCTGATCAGGAAGTCGAGTTCTCTATTGATCTAGTTCCTGAAACTGGACCTATATCAAAGGCCCCTTACCGTATGGCCCCGACTGAGCTAAAAGAACTGAAGGATCAACGGCAAGAGCTCCTAGATCGTGGATTTATTAGACCCAGTGCTTCTCCTTGGGGTGCTCCAGTCCTATTTGTTAAGAAGAAGGATAGCAGTCTTCGACTCTGCATTGATTACCGGGGAATCAATAAGGTAACAGTGCGAAATAAGTATCATCTGCCAAGGATAGACGACTTGTTTGATCAACCTCAAGAACCCAGATATTCTCAAAGATTGATCTCAGGTCCCGGTACCATTAGCTCAAAGTCAAAGAAGGGGATGTGCCAAAGACAGCATTCAGAACCAGATATGGCCACTATGAGTTCTTGGTGATGCCGTTTGGGTTAACTAATGCCCCAACAGCATTCATAGACTTAATGAACAGAATTTTTAAGCCATATCTGGATCAGTTTGTGGTGGTTTTCATTAATGATATTCTGATATATTCCAAGAGCCATAAGGAGCATGAGGACCACCTGAGGATCGTGTTACAGATTCTTCGAGAGAATATGCTTTATGCCAAGCTACAGAAGTGTGAGTTTTGGTTGGATCAAGTATCTTTATTGAGTTATATAATCTCTAAAGATGGTGTATCTGTGGACCCAAAAAAGATTGAAGCTATCATTAGCTGGAGCCGATCGTCCAATGTGGCAAAAATTAGAAGCTTCTTGGGTTAGCCGGGTATTATCATAAATTTGTGGAGAATTTTTCTCGCATTGCTCTACCCCTAACTCGCTTAACCCTAAAGCGAGTGAAGTTTGATTGGACAGTGGAGTGTGAGAAAAGTTTCTAGGAGTTAAAGCAGCGCCTGGTGTCAGCTCCCATTCTTGTTCTTCCAACAGGATCTGAAGGTTTTACTATATATACTGATGCCTCTCGGAAAGGATTGGGATGTGTTTTGATGTAGAATGAAAGAGTGATAGCTTATGCCTTTAGACAACTAAAACATTATGAGCAAAATTATCCTACTCATGATCTGGAATTGGCTGCTGTGATTTTTGCTCTGAAGATTTGGCGGCATTATCTATATGGAGTTTCGTGTGATGTGTACACATATCATAAGAGTCTAAAATACATCTTCACACAGAAGGAGCTGAATTTAAGGCTGAGGAGGTGGTTGGAACTATTGAAGGATTATGACCTGAATCTATAATATCATCCTGAGAAGGCCAATGTAGTAGCTGATGCCTTGAGTAGAAAATCCTCTTATGAGTTAGCTGCTATGATTACTTCCCAGCCTCACGTATTGAGAGATCTGGAGAAATGGGAGGTTGGTCTGAGAGTACAGCAGTCTGATGGGCTTGTTGTAGCACTTGTACTCCAGCCGACCCTAGTTGACAGAATCAAGTCCTCTCAGATGGAAGATCCAGATCTACAAAGGATTAAAGAAGTGGTGCAGTCAGGAGTTCAGAATGAATTTTATGTAATGGAGGATGGATCCCTGAAATTTGAAGGAAGACTTTGTGTGCCAAACATTGAGGAGCTAAAGTCTGAAATTTTGAAGGAGGCTCACTACTCTCCCTATACTGTGCATCCAGGTGGCACTAAGATGTACAGAGACTTAAAGAAAATTTTTGGTGGAAGGGCATGAAGAGGGAGATTGCTCAGTATGTGGCCAAGTGCTTGGTGTGTCAGCGAGTGAAAGCCGAGCATCAAAGGCCTGCGGGACCTCTTCAGTCTCTAATGATTCCACAGTGGAAATGGGAAAAGATTACAATGGACTTTGTGACTGGTCTGCCCAAGACTCCTAAGAGCAACGATGCAGTTTGGGTCATTGTGGACAGACTAACAAAATCAGCTCATTTCCTACCTTTCAGAGTTGGGGTCTCTAGTGAAAGATTGGCTAATTTGTATATTGAGCAGATCGTGAGACTCCATGGTGTTCCGGTATCTATTGTATCATATAGAGATACTAGGTTTGTGTCCAGTTTTGGAAGAGTCTTCATAAGGCCATGGGAACCAAACTAAACTTCAGTACTGCCAATCATCCCCAGTCAGATGGATAATCAGAGAGGACCATACAGATTCTGGAGGACATGTTGCGAGCCTGCATGATGGACTTGGGTGGAGCTTAGGATAACCACTTACCTTTGGTGGAGTTTGCATATAATAATAGTTACCAAGCCAGTATCCAGATGGTTCCATATGAAGCTCTGTATGGTAGGAGGTGCAGATCTCCATATATTGGGATGACGTGGGGGAAAGGAAATTGCTAGGCCCTGAGCTGATTCAGCAAACAGTAGATAAGGTGTATTTGATCAGGGAGCGTCTTCGTACAGCTCAAAGCAGGCAAAAGAGCTATGCTGATGTCAGAATAAGGGATTGGAATTCCAGGTTGGGGATCATGTCTTCTTAAGGGTATCACCAACCAAAATGTGATGAGATTTGGGATTAAAGGAAAGCTGAGTCCACGTTATATTGGGCCTTTTGAGATCTTGAGCAGAGTCGGAGAGATTGCTTACAGCCTGGCACTGCCTCCGATTCTATCTGGGGTACACAATATTTTTCATGTATCTATGTTGAGGAAGTATATCTCTGACCCCAGCCATGTCATAGCGTATGAGCCTATACAGTTAAGGAAAGATTTATCATATTAGGAGCATCATGTGCGTGTTGTGGACCGCAAGGATCAGGTTCTAAGACGGCGTACCATTCCCTATGTCAAGGTGCAATGGAGTAATCATTCTAAGAGGGAGGCTACTTGGGAACTGGAGGAAGAAATGCAAGAAAAGTATCCACAACTATTTATATCTTAAAATAATTAATGATTGAAAACTGTTAGCTTTAGCTGATTGTTAGTCCTTGGGACAAAAATTGGACTTTTAATTTTCTCTAATGAAAGTTATCAATTTCGAGGCCAAAGTTGGGCCCGTGAAGTGGTTTGGGTAGAGTTTAAGAATTATTTTATAGTTCAGATTTTAGAAATTTAATAATAAAAATGATACTGTAGGTTTCCAGGTGTCCAATTAGCTGAGTTATCAATTGGAATTTGTGTACCGAGGTAAGTAAGTCAAGTATTATAATTTTATAAATTATTTAATTTGTAAACTATGAACTTACAGTTAAATGTAATTATGTTAATTTTGTAAAATCGTGTTGTTACTATGATAATATGTAATTATGATAATGACAGTAAAACTTTATGTGTCGCCGCGGTTCTCACATGACAGGTTCTCACATGACAAATTCTTACATGACAGATTCTCACATGACAGATTCTCACTAAAGCTGTCATGCCCCAGTCTCAAAATTTGAGCTAGGATGATAACCCGCTGCATGCCAGGCATGCAAGGCGTCTCGAACTTTATCACATAAATCAATATAAAGCAAAATTTACATCCATAATTTATTACAAACCATAATTATCAGTCTTGGGCTACCTGCTCTACACATAAGCAAATCTGAACTAAATCAATATAATGAAACTAAGTCTATTTAATAGAAGCTCCTTCTATCCTAATTATCCTTCTTCATTCCTGAGGCTCTGAAAAATATTGTGAGAATTCTATGAGCTCACACTTAATAAGTAAGCCTAATATAATTTTAAAATTTCATTTATCATGCTATCAACAGGTTCATGTCATCAGATCAATTAATTTGAAACTTAATTCAATAATAATTACTATAAAATGTGTGATGTAAAAAATATTGTTTATACTATTATTATTTTTCTTGATGTGTCCCACAGCCCTACAACACACATATTGTATATCACTCTTAAATATCCCCTAAGAGGAAGGGTCCTGGTACCAGTATTCTGTCATCTATCATGTGATAATTTGTCATATGATAATATGTCAAGTGAGAACCGCGGCGATACATAAAGTTTTTCTGTCATTATCATAATTACATATTATCATAGTAACAACATGATTTCGCAAAATTAACATAATTACATTTAATTGTAAGTTCAAGTTTACAAATTAAATAATTTATAAAATTATAATACTTGACTTACTTACTTCAGTATGAAAATTCCAATTGATAACTCAGCTAATTGGACACCTGGGAACCTACAGTATCATTTTTTATTATTAAATTTCTAAAATCTGAATTATAAAATAATTCTTAAACTCTACCCAAACCACTTCATGAGCCCAACTTTGACCTCGAATATCTCTCAATGTATACACCAAATAGGGAAACAAAATTATCCCCACAAACTAGAATCAATTTTAATTCGGGCCATATATTTAATTTGCCATTCTCGGCCCGATACATAGCCCAAAAAGCCGCTCAAACAGGGCTCCAAAAATGGCCCAACAGGGCCCAATTTACTGTAGCCCAGTCGGCTCATTCAATTCTTATTACCCCGCTCCTCTGTTTCTTTTGAAACAGAGGAGCCGAGAGCGGTGCCAGCGGCCAGGGCCGCCGCCAGCCAAATTGGAGGCGGTTCGGCCGTCGTTGGTCGGACCGGGGTCGGCGGCCGCCCCGGCCAGCCTCCCCCTTCCTCTCTCTCTCATCAATTCCTTTCTCATTCTTTCTTTTTCTCTTTCATCGCCCACGCATCTTCCACGGTGCCGGCGTCAATTCTGGCCAAATTGGCATCGGTCGGCCACCGTTGGTCGGACCAGAGCTGGCCGCTGCCGTGGCCGACCTCCCCTCCTCTCTCCCCAATTTCCTCTTTCTTCCTCTCTTTCTCTCTCACTGTCTTCCGTGGCCAAGAAGTGTGCCGGCGGCACGGCCGGCCATCATCGCCGGCTGGACCCCCACTGGACGCACGCCCGGTGCCGGTGGAGGTCGCCGACCAAGTCTCAGACCCGGTGAAGTGGTGAGCACGCCGCCGGGCCCGAACCAAGGATCGGACTGCCGGTTAAAACTATCTTCCCAGGAGTTCCTTTCTCCTGTCCCTGCTCTCTCTCTCTCTTCAGGTACCCCACCTCGGTGCCGGTGGGGTTGTCGGCCAAGGCTCAGGCTCGACGAGGCGGCGGGCACGCCGTCGGGCCTGAACCTGTGTCAACACAGGGAAGGGACTGGGTTCTTCAACCCGGTTCCTCCCTGTCTCTCCTTATTTTTTTTCTAACTTTCTCTTTCTAACTTTCTCTCTCTCCCAGGCATGGATAGGGGACTTACCAGGAGCAGATGCGTGCACGATGACGATGAAAAGTGGCATTCACGGATGATGGGAAGGAGGTTTCGGTGATCTTTTAAAGGCGATGCAGAGTCCTCAAATCAATGGACTCTGTTAGTTAGATATATTTGGAATTTAAATATCTAGAGTCTATCTTCCTGATCTCATGATAACTCTCACGAGCAGTTGAAAATTCAGGGGATTACATTCTCCCCTCCTTATAAAAATTTTGGCCTCGAAATTGATAACTTTATTAGATAAAATTAAAAGTCCAATTTTTTTGTCCCAAGGACTAACAATCAACTAAAGCTAACAGTTTTCAATCATTAACTATTTTAAGATATAAACAGTTGTGGATACTTTTCTTTCATTTCTTCCTCCAGTTCCCAAGTAGCCTCCCTTTCAGAATGATTACTCCATTGCACCTTGACATAGGGAATGGTACGTCGTCTCAGAACCTGATCTTTGCGGTCTATGATACGCACAGGATGCTCCTCATATGATAAATCTTTCCTCAATTGTATAGGTTCATATGCTATGACATGGCTGGGGTCAGAGATATACTTTCTCAACTTAGAGACATGAAAAACATTGTGTACCCCAGATAGAATCGGAGGTAGTGCCAGGCTGTAAGCAACCTCTCCGACTCTGCTCAAGATCTCAAAAGGCCCAATATAATGTGGACTCAGCTTTCCTTTAATCCCAAATCTCATCACATCTTTGGTTGGTGATACCCTTAAGAACACATGGTCCCCAACCTGGAATTCCAATTCCCTTCTTCTGACATCAGCATAGCTCTTTTTCCTGCTTGAGCTATACGAAGATGCTCCCTGATCAAATGCACCTTATCTACTATTTGCTGAATCAGCTCAGGGCCTAGCAATTTCCTTTCCCCCACGTCATCTCAACATATAGGAGATCTGCACCTCCTACCATACAGAGCTTCAAATGGAGCCATCTGGATACTGGCTTGGTAACTATTATTATATGCAAACTCCACCAAAGGTAAGTGGTTATCCCAAGCTCCACCCAAGTCCATCACGCAGGCTCGCAACATGTCCTCCAGAATCTGTATGGTCCTCTCTGATTGTTTATATGACTAGGGATGATAGGCAGTACTGAAGTTTAGTTTGGTTCCCATGGCCTTATGAAGACTCTTCCAAAACTGGGACACAAACCTGGTATCTCTATCTGATACAATAGATACCGGAACACCATGGAGTCTCACGATCTGCTCAATATACAAATTAGCCAATCTTTCACTAGAGACCCCAACTCTGAAAGGTAGGAAATGAGCTGATTTTGTTAGTCTGTCCACAATGACCCAAACTGCATCATTGCTCTTAGGAGTTTTGGCAGACCAGCCACAAAGTCCATTGTAATCTTTTCCCATTTCCACTGTGGAATCATCAAAGACTGAAGAGGTCCCGCAGGTCTTTGATGCTCGGCTTTCACTTGCTGACACACCAAGCACTTGGCCACATACTGAGCAATCTTTCTTCATGCCTTTCCACCAAAAATTTTTCTTTAAGTCTCTGTACATCTTAGTGCCACCTGGATGCATAGTATAGGGAGAGTAGTGAGCCTCCTTCAAAATTTTAGCCTTTAGCTCCTCAATGTTTGGCACACAAAGTCTTCCTTCAAATTTCAGGGATCCATCCTCCATTACATAAAATTCATTTTGAACTCCTGACTGCACCACTTCTTTAATCCTTTGTAGATCTGGATCTTCCATCTGGGAGGACTTGATTCTGTCAACTAAGGTCGGCTGGAGTACAAGTGCTGCAACAAGTCCATCAGACTGCTGTACTCTCAGACCAACCTCCCACTTCTCCAGATCTCTCAATACGTGAGGCTGGGAAGTAATCATAGCAGCTAACTCAAAAGAGGATTTTCTGCTCAAGGCATCAGCTACTACATTGGCCTTCCCAGGATGATACTGTAGATTCAGGTCATAATCCTTCAATAGTTCCAACCACCTCCTCTGCCTTAAATTTAGCTCCTTCTGTGTGAAATGTATTTTAAACTCTTATGATCTGTATACACATCACACGAAACTCCATATAGATAATGCCACCAAATCTTCAGAGCAAAAACCACAGCAGCCAATTCCAGATCATGAGTAGGATAATTTGCTCATAAGGTTTCAGTTGTCTGGAGGCATAAGCTATCACTCTTTCATTCTGCATCAAAACACATCCCAATCCTTTCGAGAGGCATCAGTATATAGTAAAACCTTCAGATCCTGTTGGAAGAACAAGAATGGGAGCTGACACCAGGCGCTGCTTTAACTCTGGAAACTTTCCTCACACTCCACTGTCCAGTCAAACTTCACTGCTTTTGGGTTAAGCGAGTTAGGGGTAGAGCAATGCGAGAGAAATTCTCCACAAATTTTGGTAATACCCGGCTAACCCCAAGAAGCTTCTGATTTCTGCCACATTGGAAGGTCGGCTCCAGCTAATGATAGCTTCAATCTTTTTCGGGTCCACAAAGATACCATTTTAGAGATTATATGACCCAAGAAAGATACTTGATCCAACCAAAATTCACACTTCTGCAGCTTGGCATAAAGCTTCTTCTCTCAAAAAATCTGCAGCACGATCCTCAGGTGGTCCTCATGCTCCTTATGGGTCTTGAATATATCAGAATATCATCAATGAAAACCACCACAAACTGATCCAGATATGGCTTAAAAATTCTATTCATTAAGTCCATGAATGCTGCTGGGGCATTAGTTAACCCAAACGGCATCACCAAGAACTCATAGTGGCCATATCTGGTTCTAAATGCTGTCTTTGGCACATCCCCTTCTTTGACTTTGAGCTGATGGTACCCGGACCTGAGATCAATCTTTGAGAATATTCGGGCTCCTTGAAGTTGATCAAACAAGTCATCAATCCTTGGCAGAGGATACTTATTTCGCACTGTTACCTTATTGATTCCCCGATAATCAATGCAGAGTCGAAGACTGCCATCCTTCTTCTTAACAAATAGAACTGGAGCACCCCAAGGAGAAGCACTGGGTCTAATAAATCCTCGATCTAGGAGCTCTTGCAGTTGATCCTTCAGTTCTTTTAGCTCAGCCGGGGCCATACGGTAAGGGGCCTTTGATATAGGTCCAGTTCCAGGAACTAGATCAATAGAGAACTCGACTTCCCGATCAGGAGGTAAATTAGTCAAATCTCAGGGAAGACATCAGGGAATTCTCGAGCTATGGGAATATCCTCCAACTTGGTCTCTTCTTGCTGAAGGTCCTTGACTACAGTAAGAAATCCTTGACCACCACTCATCAAATACTTTCCAGCCTGCATCGCTGATATGAACACTGAGGCTAGGTGTTTCTGACCACCAATAAAACTGAATTCAGGCTGGCTTGGAATTTTGAAGTTAACAATCTTCCTGAAGCAGTCTACTGAAGCATGACAGGAGGCCAACCAATCCATTCCAAGGATAACATCGAAAACTTCAGTGGGAGGACAATGAGATCAGCATTCAACCTCCTATTCTCCAAGATAATTGGGCAAGATTTGCATACTGTGTCAACTTTCATAACATCTCCATTTGGAAGCGCAATATGCAACTCTTGCTCCAGAGGGATAGGTGTCAATGATGCATTCTTGTCAAGATAGATGTCAGATATGAAAGAATGCGTGGCACCCAGGTCAATTAAAGTTTGAGCGTAAGCAGTACCTACTTTAATCATTCCTGTCACCACAGAATTAGATGCGGTAGCGTCCTGCTGAGTGAGGTTGAAAACCCGTCCCTGGGTCCTCAGTGGCTGCTGCTGCTGTTGTTGGCTCATTCCCTGACTTGAAGAAGGCTGATAATCCTTCCGAAAGGGACAGGTAGCAATTTTATGATCAATTTTCCCACAGACAAAGCAGGCACCAGTCACTCTGCAGCAAGGCTTTCCAGGGTGGGAGTTACCACAATGAATGCAACGAGTCTCCTTATTCTGTGGTTCAGCTGGAGTCTGCTGTGCACCCTTCTTCTTGGCCTGAGCAGAGGATTGGCCAGAAGTAGGCCCTTTTCTCTTCTTCCGTAGCTCCCAATCCTTTTGAACAGCATTCATATCCCTCTCAATCACCAAGGCCTTATTCACTACAGCACTGTAAGTGATGAGCTCAAATGCATTGACCGCTTGCCTCAGTCTGGGTCGCAGTCCCTCAGTGAATCTGGTGACTTTGGCATTTCATTGGTCACAATATTTGGAGCAAAATGGGCCAACCTAGTGAATTCGGCTTCATACTGGACACAGAAAGATCCTTTTGCTCCAACTTGATAAATTCTGATTCCATCTGTCTCTGTACACTCATGGGGAAATATTTGTCGAAGAATATCTCTCTAAACTCTCCCCAAGAAATAATATGTCCATTCTGACGCTGCTCCTCAACTAACCACCAATCATAGGCTTCTCCCTGGAGAAGGTAGGTGGCAAATCTGATCCGCTCCATATCCTGACTACCATGGGCCATAAAAGCCTTCTCATGTCTCGCACCCACCTCAGCATCAACAGGGTTGGTGGATCCAGAGAAAGGGGCAGGGGCAAATTTCTTGAAGTATGCAAAGCTGTAGCCAACCCTTATCCAGGATTGAGATGGAGTAGGCTAGGTCTATGGAGCAGTAGAGTCGGGCTGAGTCTGTGGAACAGGAGGGGCAGGCTGTGTCTGCGGAGCAGTGTGAGTAGGCTGAGCAGACAAGGCCTACAGAATCTGGTGCTGCAAGTCCCGCATCGAATGCGCATACCCGAGAGAACCTGAAGCATCTCAGTCTGGAGTTGCTGCTGATCAGTCCTGACTAAATTGGCAGGGGCAGCAGCTCCGGTGGCTTCCAGACCTCCCGGTTGGTCAGCATTACCAACCTAGGAACTCTCATCATTTGTCGACTTCTAGTGCGATGTGCCATTCTTATCTCCTGATAAATTAGTTGTAATTAATATCATTGTAAACATTAATTGTTAGGCTTTCAAAGCATAATATCTGAAATTCCTTTAAATTTATAACGGTCTCAATGTCATTATAGTGTTTTGCCTAAGTGTCATCATGTATATGTCCCTAATGTCATAACCTGGCTCTGATACCACTATAGCTGTCACGCCCAGTCCCAAAATTTGAGCTAGGATGACAACCCGCCGCATGCCAGGCATGCAAGGCGTCTCGAACTTCATCACATAAATCAATATAAAGCAAATTCACATCCATGATTTATTACAAACCATAATTATCAGTCTTGGGCTACCTGCCCTACACACAAGCAAATCTAAACTAAATCAATATAATGAAACTAAGTCTATTTAATAGAAGCTCCTTCTATCCCTTATTCCTGAGGCTCTGAAAAACATTGTGAGAATTCTATGAGCTCACACTCAATAAGTAAGCCTAATATAATTTCAAAATTTCATTTATCATGCTATCAGCAGGTTCATGTCATCAGATCAATTAATTTGAAACTTAATTCAATAATAAGTACTAGAATATGTGCGATGTAAACAAAACATTGTTTATACTATCATTATTTTTCTTTATGTGTCCCACGGCCTTACAACACACATCTTGTATATCACTCTTAAATATCCCTAGAGAAGGGTCTGGTACCAGTATTCTACCATCTGTCATGTGATAATCTGTCATGTGATAATCTGTCATATGAGAACCGCGGTGATACATAAAGTTTTTTGTCATTATCATAATTACATATTATCATAGTAACAACATGATTTTACAAAATTAACATAATTACATTTAATTGTAAGTTCAAGTTTACAAATTAAATAATTTATAAAATTATAATACTTGACTTACTTACTTTAGTACGCAAATTCAATTGATAACTCAGCTAATTGGACACCTGGGAACCTACAGTATCATTTTTCATTATTAAATTTCTAAAATCTGAATTATAAAATAATTCTTAAACTCTACACAAACCACTTCATGGGCCCAACTTTGACCTCGAATATCTCTCAATGTATACACCAAATAGGGAAACAAAATTATCTCCAGAAACTAGAATCAATCCTGATTCGGGCCATATATTTAATTTGTCATTCTCGGTCCGATACATAGCCCAAAATGCCGCTCAAATAGGGCTCCAGAAACGGCCCAACATGGCCCAATTTACTATAGCCCAGCCGGTCCATTCAATTCTTATTACCCCGCTCCTCTGTTTCTTTTGAAACAGAGGAGCCGAGAGCTGTGCCGGCGGCCAGGGCCGCCGCCGGCCAAATTGGAGGCGGCCCGGCCGCCGTTGGTCGGACCGGGGCTGGCCGCCGCGGCCAGCCTCCCCCTCCCTTTCTCTCTCATCAATTTCTCTCATTCTTTCTTTTTCTCTTTCATCGCCCGCGCATCTTCACGGTGCCAGCGTCAATTCCGGCCAAATTGGCATCGGTCCGGCCACCGTTGGCCGGACCAGAGCCGGCCGTGGCTCCCCTCCTTCTCTCTCTCCCCAATTTCTCTTTCTTCCTCTCTTTCTCTCTCATTGTCTTCCATGGCCAAGAAGTGTGCCGACGGCACGGCCGGCCACCATGGCCGGCCGGACCCCCACCGGACGCACGCCCGGCGCCGGTGGAGGTTGCCGACCAAGGCTCAGGCTAAGCGAAGCGGGGAGCATGCCGCCGGGCCCGAACCAAGGATCGGACCACCGGTTAAAACTATCTTCCCAGAGTTCCTTTCTCCCGTCCCTACTCTTATCTCTCTCTCTCTCTTCCGGCACCCCACCGGACGCCGCCCCGGTGCCGATGGGGTTGTCGGCCGGGGCTCAGGCCCGGCGAGGCGGCAGGCACGCCGCCGGGCCTGAACCTGTGTCGACACAAGGGACTGGGTTCTTCAACCCAGTTCCTCTCTGTCTCTTTTTTTTCTAACTTTCTCTCTAACTTTCTCTTTCCTAGGGACTTACCAGGAGCAGATGCGTGCACGATGACAATGAAAAGTGGCATTCACGGATGATGAGAAAGAGGTTTCGGTGATCTTTTAAAGGCGATGCAGAGTCCTCAAATCAAGGGACTCTGTTAGTTAGATATATTTGGAATTTAAATATCTAGAGTCTATCTTCCTGATCTCATGATAACTCTCACGAGCAGTTGAAAAATCCAGGGGATTACACATCCCCTGCATCCGATATCACAAAAGTGGTGCACACGCCTGCTGCAACATACACAGCTTTAACGTGCCTCAGCCGTCCCACCACCTTGGGAAGAGACCGGTACTTTCTAAGTCCAAGACGAAAGCCCAAGCAGCCATAGTACCCCCAGCCCCATGTGCAAACCCGCCCATCTCGTCCCACAACAGCAGTATGCCAGGCGCCTGCTGCAAGGCACACAGGCTGCAGGTTCAAAGTGTTAAGATGTTTTGACCAACCTGGGCTACTCCTCATCATGTGTGGAATCATGGCCTAGCTTTCCTCCCATACCACAGCCTACAGTGTACACAGACCTGTATTGCAATGAAGAGTTTAGATGAATTTTGAGAAAAAATGGGCAACAAAGTCTCCTACAGGGTTATGCTTTTTGATGACTGCAAGCAACAATCTTGGATGCATCGTAATAATGTTCTTAGTTTAATGAATAAATAAATAAACAAGAACAGGGAAATCTAAACTTTGAATTAATATGGACAAGCATTGTAAAATATAAATTTTGAGAAAATCAGGCAAGAGAGACTTCAAGTGTAAAAAAAAAAAAACTTGGATGTATTCCAATAATCCAAATAATGTTGGGGGGTAAGAAAAAGGAAACAAAATAAGCTCTGAATTTCCTCAAGCAAAACTAAAGTATGTCAATCATGATGTTGAGGCATGATATTAAGTATTCTAGAATGATCTCATGCTGCATAAAATTCCTTGTTTATTGAAGAATTTCAGTAGTGCTGAAAAGAACCAGTTTTTACATGCCAACACTTAAGAATGATCAGCTTTCTACAAGCCCACTGTATTGCATGACAAGTGTGAAGGAGTTTGAATGCCAATGTTTAAAATTCCCATTATGAGAAATCGTTGCTCCATAGTATTTTCTTCTTACATATATCTGAATTTGAAAACATATGTATTAACTTTTAAGAAAACTTACATGCCATGAGGTTGGAAAGCAAGTGCAGCAAGGTAGCAATGGCCAGCAGCAATCTGAACTGCAGGTAGATTCTCAAGAGGACCCAAGAGAGGGCGGGGCTTTCGGTCCCTCCAACCACAAGTATAAACCCTGCCTTCTCTAGAGAGCAGGCGGTAAAGAAGTAGCCTATGGTGGCCTGAACAACAAATATATTTTCAAAAGTTTTCACTAGCTTAGGCTCTGTTATTGCTCCATAAATATCATGCTCCCCAAATGCATAAACTCGTCCATCGTCCCTGACCAGCCTTGTCTGCCCTTTTCTAGAGAGAACTGCAGCGAAGTGGTAGCCCATTGTTGTCTGAACAACAAATATATCTTTCAAAGATTCCACTAACTGAGGTTCTGTAACAAGCTTCGGATGATGACTTCCCAAAACTGAACTTTCTTGAAAATTATCCCTCCCCAATGCATAAACTCGTCCATCATTGCCCTCTCTACTCCTGCAGCTGCTTGAATGAATCGAATGCCTTGAAGTGATCTGTAAAGAACAAAAGTTATGTTCTCTATAATCTCCTTCTACCTTCATATGTGTTCATAAGCCAACAGGAAATTTTACAAGCACCTGATTAGCTGCGGTCGTGTTTGATTCTCTAGAGTACCAAGGCCAAGCTGCCCTGACGTATTCTCACCAAAGGTGTAGACCTCTCCCCTTGAGGTCACGACAACGCTGTGACCGGTGGCTGCAATGGCCTGAGGCTTCTCCATGCGAGTAGAAAATTCACCTGCCAGCAAAAACTTGAGGACTAGCTTCCAAGAACCCCCACAGCGCTGCTTGAGTGCTTCCCTCTCCTCTTCAGCCATCGACTTAAAGATGTCTCTTTTGAGGCACATATCCAACGCAGCAATCTCAGGCAGGGATAAACTGAAGTCAGGTGCAAAGTCCGCAGGCCGCTTGAAGGAGGAGCATGTGGCCTGTGGTGGCAATTACAGAGGAGGCTGGTCAGCAGGGGTGGCATAGCCTATTAATTCCAACGTAGAGAAATATAAAGGATGGTTAATTACTTGCCTCAAGTCTAGCAAGATCCTGCGGATCAAATTTATAAGAAGTAAGCATATGGAGAAGAATGGAGGGGTAGGCCGCCAAGGGGAAGTCTCCAAGCGTGGCATTGTCTGAGGAACGGCGCTTTGAAAGGGAAGTCCCCATGGTCCGTGAAACTGCATTCAGAAGAACCAAATAATATCAGAACACTTAGAGAATCAGAGTACTTCGTTTTTGGATTGATCAACTTACCGTTATTCACCAACTATATCTTCTGTGAATGATTTCAGCAATGTTGGAGAGTCGAACCCATACGAACAAGAAGAAGTTAACGTGTCAAAAAAAAAAAAAAACGCGCAGAGTTGAGGAAGATTAAATATAACCTTTGAACCGAGAAAAAGAGTTCAAGCGGACGAAGAAAACTATAAAATAGAGACTCAAACAGGCTGTTCTCCTTTTTTTTTTTTTTTTTTTTTGAAAAAAAAAATATACACAGAGTTTAAGAAGATTAGATATGACCTTTGAAACGAGAAAAACTTAGAAATCAGGCCCTCCTCTTCTGTTTCTTTTTTCTGTTTTTCAGAGTTGAGGAAGATTAGATATGATATTTCTAACGGGTAAAAGAGTTTAAGTGCATAAAAAAACTATAAAATAGAGACCCAAACAAACTTTTCTTTTAAAAAAATATATGTTCAGGATTGTAGAAGATTAGATATTACCTTTCAAGCCCAAACAAACTTTTTCTCTTTTTTTTTTTAAATATGCGTGGAGTTGAAGAAAATTAAATATGACCTTTTTGAAACTGGAAGAAAAGAGTTCTGATGAAGAAAACGGTAAAATAGAGACCCAATATAACATAATGTGGTGAAATAATTTCTGTTAAGATAATTGACATTAATCATGAAAAAAATATAAGATTTATATATTAATAAGAAGAATAAAAAAGGTATTTAAATATTTATGATAATTATGCACTGTAATAGAATTTTCTAATTTTAAAAATCTTTTTAAATATATAAGATTTTCTTGATTTAGAGATATAAAACTTCTAATTTTAGTTAATAATTTATTTTTTTATCTTAATTAATGATTTATTTCCTTAGTCATGAATTAGTTACATTAAACGATTTTCTTTTCATAATTATATTAGAATTTTCTTAAGTAATTAGGATTTTAATTCTAAAATTATATAACAATAGTGGTTAATGAATTTTTTATATAATTATATTAGATTTTTTTAAAAATAATTAGGATTTCAATCTGTTATGAGTTTTTAATGATGAATAATATTATTGATTTCTTTTTTCAACTTTAAATTCTCTGCTTATTTGTTTATCAATCATTCCTAACCCATGATTCGACAAAAGCAATCATAATTATTTTCAATTCTCTATATTATGTTTGTAAATAAATAAATATTTATCATCCAATTATGTTTATTTTATGAATATTGCTTGCTTGCATATTGTTCATGATTGCCATGATTATTATTGATATTGATTAGTTATTACTCATGATAAATTGATAAAGATGTTGAATTGATCACGAATAGATTTAATAGAAGATAATGAAATTGAATTAAAAATTCCAAACCTCATTATGCTATGATTTCGATACCTTACCAGTGGAGCAATATGCTAGAAAAACTCTTGATATTGAGTGATATATTAGATTAATATCCTACTAGTGAGGCTATACACTTGAAAAACCCATTACCTTGGGGGATATACTCAGTTGATACCCTACTTGTAAAAATTGGGAGCTTCTATTTGCACCACAAAAATTGCTCAGTACACCCCCCAAATTTTTTTTAAAAAATAATTCTTAAAAAAACCTTCACCACCTCTCCCTCGTACGCTCCGGCAGCCTCCCTCCCCCTCCGGTTCACTCCGGCAGCCCCCCTGGCTTCCCCCCTTCTTCGTTCGCTCCGACGAACCCCCTCCCCCTAAGTTCGTTTCAACAGACCCCCCCCCCCCCCCGGCTTTCCCTCCTTCCCCATTCACTTCGACGGACCCCCCCCCCCTTGGTTCGCTCCAACTTTCCCCCCTCCAGCTTTTCCCCTTTCCTGTTCGCTCCGACGCCCCCTCTTCGAGCACCAGGGCAAGAAAAAGTTAGGGAGGGGGAGCCGCCAGAGCAAACGGGAGAGGAGGGGAAGCTGGGAGGGAGAGGGGGCTGCTGAAGCAAACAAGGGGGAGTTGTCAGAGCGAACAAGGAAGGAGAGGAAGCCATGGGGTGGGGGCGATGGCTACCGGAGTGAAGTGTACGAGGGAGGAGGGGCGAGGGTTTTAAGGGTAGTTTAGGAATTAATTTTTTTAAAAAAATTGGGGAATGTACTGAGCAATTTTTGTTGTGCAAATAGAAGCTCCCGTAGAGATTATACACTTGTAATACCCTTGACCTTGCGGGCTATACCTTGATTGATAATACCCTACTTATGGGGCTAAAATATTAGTAATACTAATGACTTTGGAGGTTATACCATGATTGCCTGTAAAGTTGATATACTAGCAATATGATTTTAGCATAGCAGAATTAGAAGACATGACATAATTAGAACTCATATTAGATGATATGATATAATGGAAACTAAAAATATGATAACTACATATTTTTTTATATAATAAATTGTATATATATATATATGATATTATATTATATCTTTTGTTTTTGGTATTGAGATCCATAGGGATAGATCTTGTGGCTTATTGGGACTCTCTCAAAGAACCTACACTGATCGTGTGCTCAATAGGTTTAGTATGCAAATTGCAAACTTGGGGATATGCCTGCTCTAAAAGGTGACAAGTTCAACTTGAACTAATACCCAAAAAATGATCTTCAGAGGAAGTCTATAAAAGATATACCTTAAGCTAATGTAGTTTGCAACTTCATGCATGCATAGGGTTTGTATTAGACTAGATATTGCTTTTGCAGTAAGTGTTTTGGGTAGATATCTATCAAATCCTTATTTGGAATATTAAAAAGTTGCTAACAAATTTATAAGGTATTTATAAAGAATAAAAGATTTTATGCTAGTTTATAGAAAGATGAACAATTTTGAGGTAATTGGCTACTCATATTTTGATTTTGCTGATTGCTCAAATGCTATGAAATCTACTTTAAGATATATCTTTATCTTAGCTAGAGGAGTTGTATTCCGAAAGTGTTAAGCAAACACTTACATCTTTATCTACAATGCAGGCTGAATTTGTTGCAGAGTTGCAACACGGGCGATGTGGTTGAAGAATTATTTCAAGGCTTGGTGTTATTGGTTCCATGTTAAAACTACTAAAAATTTATTATAATAATAGTTTTGCTATGTTCCTTTCCAAGAATAACAAAAATACCAGTAGATCTAAGCATATGAAGATTAAATATCTTATAGTTCGGAAGTTAGTGAGTCGACCCCATGTAGTTGGGAAAAGGCTTAGATGAGTTGAGTTAGGAAGCTAGTAAAGAAAGGAGATATTATTGTTGAACACATTGACACATATAGCATGGTTGTTAATCCATTGATCAAAAGACTAAGTCCTTCTTGTTTTTATGAAACTTGTTGATAACATGGGTATAGTAGGTTTTTTATATGTACTTGGGTTAGTAGGAGCGGATTGTGTTTATTAAACTCTCACAAGTTAAATTATTGCATATATTATCATGGAACCCATTTTATTTTTTAGGTACATTAATTTGATAATAATGATCATTACTTTTTTTATTAATAGCATATTACTTTTAGTTATATGTGCACAATGCTAATATTTAACATGTTATATTTTTGAAAACTTAAAATTTGGTGTCAGTTTTAAGTGTTAGTTTATATATTTCTTAGTGACACCATAAAAAAAATCTTGAGATATTATATTAAAGACATGCTAGGCATATTACAGGTGTCAAATGAGATTTGGGAAATCATTCGATGGACCAATAGAGAGAATATCACTTATTGGATAACATTTGGCAATTGCCATGATTCGATGTTGGTAGCTTTCATGGAACCACATTATTTTTTGATGTGTTGTATCAGATGACCCAATTTTCAAAATTATGGTCATATTATATTTGACTATTCAACACGAGTTTCATTTTCAAACAAATAATATTTTTAAAAGTTGATCAATTACAATTAATGTTGCATAAATGAGAGAATATTAAAATTTTTTCCTATGTGAGGTACCATTTGTTGTGATTTTAATTTTATAAAACTGACTGAATGAATTTGATCTAATAATATAAGCCAGATGAACCCATTGTTGATTAAAATTGTGACGCATATAGTTTGGGCTTGGGTGCATCTGTTAGGTGATGTGGTTAATATTTTGTATGGGTTTAAAATCCATATATAAATAGGCTAGGTCCTTTTTTTTTTTCCTCCTTATATATGCAAAACACCATCAAAGAGAGGAGAGCAATGAGAGGAAAGCCTAAGTATATCTGAGATTGCGCATGCAATTTAAAAAAAAAAAAGTAAATCTATCGAAAACGGATATCTTTGCTACTTTTGGGATTTTGTGAAGCTTCTCTATACGCATAGGGGCTGGTTGTCGCAGGATAGACTGGACCATGGCTTTTATATTCCATGTGGTAAATGTTAATTGGCAAATAATGTTATGTAAACAGGCTGAATTGCATGGCTACATATTGAGTTATTGGAGCAAGGAAAAGTAAAGAAAAATCTAGCAATGCAAAAAGAGGTCTTCAATTAATAGACGGTGATTAATTAAGTCAGACAACCATTAAACAATAGATACCGAACACATGTTCAGTTAAAAAAAAAAAAATAAAATAAAAACAAGAAAAATAATTTAAAAAAATATAAAGGAATCTGCTTTCGATTCGACCTGGACGAAAGAAACCAACCCAAAAATAAAAAATAAAGCAATGATTGGTCAGACTTCTACAAACGCATAATAGCCCATCCCTCGCTTTGAGATTAAAAATGCATGTCTAAAGGCCTGCTTCCCAAATGATATTGACTTCGTGACCCTGATATACACAATCTTTTCAGTGACTCCACCACGCAAGGGAACCAACGTTCGATCCCATCTGTCTGGGTGATAATGGACCTGGATCAAAATATGTTCAAATTTCAGCAACCTCGGAAAAAAAAAAAATCAAATTGCTGTTGGTGACTGATCACATTGCTTCAAAACATAACATTTGATGTCAAGTCCACTAGAGAGATAAATCACTGTTGAAATGCAGCCATTAATGGATTAAGAGCAAGAAAATGCAGTCTTAGCAAAATTGTGGAACAGTGATTTAAAAGCAAAACTCAAAAAATTAAGTAGGCATTGAATGTTGATAAATTTATGGTATGTCGAAAAAAAAACTGTAAATTTTCATAAAAATGGATCTGATATGTGTAACACTGAACTTAATAGCATTTTATATTCAATTGCTTTAATTTTTCAAGTCAAAAAGAATACAAAAGACAGGTTTCTTGTATAAAGAATATGATAAAAATCACCATAGATAGCTTATATTTCCAACTAAAATTATGCTTTCTGAATGAAAATGAATGAATCAACAACTCTGGTTTCACTTTACAAATATGGGAATAAACAAAAGGAACAGTTCTATCATCTGTATTATCTTTTATGCGGAAAATTTTTCAGATGTTCTTCCTGAGAAAGAAATTTTAATATGTAACATATATTCAGCTGTATCATCTATATCTTTATGAGGAAAATTTTTCAGATGTTCTTCTTGAGAAAGAAATTTTAATATGTAACATATGTTCAGCTGTAAAAATTGTTCAGATGTTCTTCTTGAGAAAGAAATTGTAATATGTAACATATATTCAGCTGTATAATCATCTGTATCTTTTATGTGGAAAATTTTGCAGATATTCTTCTTGAGAAAGAAATTTTAATATGTAACATATATTTCTACAAAGCTTATCATATCATACAGAAAATTGGTGATGGTAGCTTTTCTAGTCCACCACTAGAACATGTTCATCTTCACTAAGACAAAGGAAAGCAAGCAAAAGAAGTAGAATGAGCATGCAAACCTCTCTATCATCAGTCCAATCTAAGCGATCCATAGCTAAGGTTGTTGCACCCGCTAATGAGAAGACATCCCCAGAATCCGTAACAACGAAAGTGCTATACGCGCCTACGGATACAGACTTAGTGAACCACCACCAGAGCCGTCGCACAACCTCGGGAACAGCCTGGTGGAATATATTTCCACCACCATAGCCCAAGCAGCCATGGTCCCACAAGCCCCATATGCATACCCGCCCATCTCGTCCCACAACGGCAGCATGCCAGGCACCTGCTGCAAGGCGCACAGGCTGGAGGTTCAAAGCGTTAAGATGCTCAGTCTCAATGCGGTGGTAATTTATTTCAGCATTCAGAACTTCTCCTGGTCCCATTCCTGCCACAGAATGCCCACAGTGTGCACAGTCCTGTATTGCAATGAAAAGTCTGGATGAGTTTTGAGAAAAATGGGCAAAGTGATGCTTGCTTTTTGAGTGCAAGCAACAACCTGGATGCTTCCTAATAATGTTCCTGGTTTAAAATTAAATAAACAAAACAATGAATAAATTTCTACCAAAGTTCCTTCAGTGAAAATATAAATTTGAGAAAATCAGGTAATAAAAGTCTTCAAGTGCAAAAGGTTAGCCATTCTAAATGCTCTCATGCTGCAAAAAGTTCCGTTCAAATGCTTGTTTATTAAACAATTTCAGCAGAGCCGAAGAGATGATCAAGTTTTCTACATACTGACATCTAAGAATGATCAGCTCTTTACAAGCACACTGCATAGCATGACAACTGTGAAGGAATTTGAATGCCAATGTGTTTTAAATTCACCTTAATTATAAGAAAATTTGCTCCATAGTATTTTTCTTCTTATATCTGAAGTTAAAGCATATTAACTTTTAAGAAAACTTACAAGCCATGAGGTTGGAAAACAAGTGCAGCAAGGTAGGAAGTGCCAGCACCAATCTGAACCACTAGTAGATTCTCAAGGGACCCAGGAAACGGCGGCGCTCTCGGTCAATAAAATTACCACGGTATGGTAAAATATAAACCTTTCCTTCTCTAGAGAGAACTGCAGCGAAGTGGTAGCCCATTGTTGCCTGAACAACAAATATATCTTTCAAAGATTCCACTAGCTGAGGTTCTGTAACAAGCTTCGGATCATCACCTCCCAAAACTGAACTTTCTTGAAAATTATCCCTCCCAATGCATAAACTCGTCCATCATTGCTGACCAGCATTGCCCTCTCTACTCCTGCTGCTGCTTGAATGATTCGAATGCCTTGAAGTGATCTGTAAAGCATCAAACGTTATGTTCTCTATAATCTCTTTCTACCTTCATGTGTTCATAAACCAACAGGAAATTAAATTTTACAAGCACCTGATTAGCTGCAGCCGTACTGTTCCATTCTCTAGAGTATGTCATTGACACCAAAGGTGTAGACCTCTCCCTTCGAGGTCACGACGGCAATGCTGTCACAAGGGCCTGCAATGGCCTGAGGCTTCCCCCTACGTGTAGAAAATTCACCTGCCAGCAAAAACTTGAGGACTAGCTTCCAAGAACCCCCACAGGGCTGCTTGAGTGCTTCCCTCTCCTCTTCAGCCATCGACTTAAAGATGTCTCTTTTGAGGCACATATCCAACGCAGCAACCTCAGGCAGGGATAAACTGGAGTCAGGTGCAAAGTTTGCAGGCCGCTTGAAGGAGGAGCATGTGGCCTGTGGTGGCAATTGTAGTAACATATCTTATTAATGGTCCTAATTTATTAACTCAACGTATCCCCCATTAAAGTGATAACAGCCCCCTCCCTTAATTCCTAAGCGCTCGCTTCCTTCCTTAATTCCTAAGCGCCGCTTCCTCCCTTAATTCCTAAGCGCTCGCTTGATGGGGAAGGAAAAGGGTATAAAATAGGAACCCATCCTAAGGTTTCAGCACAGGTTCTCTAAGGTTCAGAACACGATTCTCTCAAGAGAGATCCTAAAGTTTCTGAATACGGTTCTCTCGAGAGAGATCCTAAAGTTTCAGAACAAGGTTCTCGAGAGAGATCTTAAGGTTCTATAGAGAGAGAAACCTAAAAGTGGAGGCATTGGAATGAGTCCCTGATCAAGAGCAATCATGAAGGCATACACCATCTGAATGCGAGAGCTCGTTGATTAGAAGACCGATCCATCGAGAGGAAGAGGGAAGATCAAAGGGAAGATCAATCGAGATCGTTAAGAAAGGAAGATCTCCCGTGCAGTCCACAGGAAGATCGGATTCCTTACCACCATTAAATAATAATGGCTGGAGGTAATTATGTTTAAGTAAATTAAGTCTAACATTTGGTATCAGAGCGAGGTTAAAACCTCTGCCTTATTTTGCGAAGATTTCTATTAAGTTTCTCTTTTCAAGCAATTAATGCCGCGTGTTTTCCGTTTTTAGTTTTTCGGATCTCAGGTTGGTTTCGATCAGTTCTGATCACGGAATTGACAGAAACCATTAAACCTATTTCAGATTCCGATTTTGCGGAAACAAAACGTGGCTTCTTTCTTTTCTATTAAAGGTTTCCCAGATTTCTTTTATGGTATTAAAGAGATAGCATTAAAGAAAGAAAAAGAAAAGAAACGTAGCATTAAAGAAAAGAAAAACTAAAGGAGAGAAATGCAGCGGAAACGTGGCTTCAATAACCACATCGGTGAAATATTAAAAAAGGAGAGAAAACTTTCGGTTTTCGTTTTTCTCGCTTATGGTCTTTCCGTTCTCTCACGGGATTTAAAATATGGATTGGTTGGATTTTAAATGCATTTATTATCTGTTTAATGTTTTATTAAATCATGTAACATGATTTATTTTTATCATTTGTTTCTTGAGTTTAAATTTTTGTATTAAAATACGCCTCCTGAGTCTCTATGCCTACGGTGTTTTGCATAGACTGGCCCAAGGGAATAATGAGCTACGGCCGGACGTGTTTTAATTAACAAAATTTTTTCTTAAGATGATAATTTTAAAATTCATTAAATAGATATTGAAATGTTATCTTCTGTTCTGCATACTAGATTTATTCTATGCATGAATTTGGTGGTAGTGTAAAAATCACAGTGCAAATCCTTTCAAGGTCTGATTGGTCAGTTGGTGTCTAGAAAGGTAAAGAGATTGTGGTTACTTAATTGGTTCCGTTGACTGACCTAAGGAAAGCAACGGGGGGACCCCCACTTCTCTTTCACTGGCCTGGCCAATTTGACTAACTCGGATCTTGATTTGGAAATGTTACGTTGATTAAGATCACTACCTAATAATCATGCTAAATTGGTTAATCTATATGCATTTAATGTCATGTGATCAATATGATGTTGATTAATTGAGGAGTAGCCACAGCATCTTTGATTAATCAAAATTATATATTGAGTTGCAAAGATCACATAAGGTTAGATGACATTAATTGTGACTAATTATATTAATGTAATGAATCTTATCCCACAGGAATTTTTGTTGCACTAATATAATTAATTAGGATGCGATAACAAATTATTTTCTTAATTACCCACAGGAATTAAGAAAGGAATATAATTTGTTAGTCACATCATTAAGCTAATGAGTCTATTTGAGTATAATAACTTAGCCCACAGGTAGTTATTGTATGTTATTGATTCATGTTATTGCATGTTTACATTGGTAAAACATGACATCAGTTATATGCCTCAAATTCAATTACATGAACATGATTTTTTTTTATGCAGCTATTTTGCCTGTTAATATTTCTGATATGAAATGTGACATTCCCGATTTAAGTGGTGATAATTATAAATTATGGAAGGAGAGAATTCTTCTTCAATTAGGGTGCATGGATATTGACTATGCTATCAGGAAGGATGAACCACATTTAGTTACATCTACTAGCACTCAGGCTGAGATTGCTGCGTATGAACGATGGGAACGGTCCAATCGCCTCAGTATGATGTTCATACGTACTAAAATTTCTGCTAGTATACGTGGTTCAATTCCTGAGTGCAAAAATGTCAAGGAACTTCTGAAGGCTATTGATGCACAATTTGAGTCTTCAGATAAGGCAATGGCTAGCACCCTAATGACAAATTATCATCAATGAAGCTCACTACGGTTGGAGGTGTGCGTGAGCACATCATGAAGATGAGGGACATTGCGGCTCAGTTGAAATCCCTAGAGGTTGAGATGTCAGAATCTTTCTTGGTGCACTTTATTTTGAGCTCACTCCCACAGCAATATAGTCCCTTCAAAATATCTTACAATACACATAAGGACAAATGGTCAATTAATGAACTTCTGACCATGTGTGTTCAAGAGGAAGGGAGGCTGATTTTAGAAATGGGAGAAAGTGCACATTTAGTCACTCAGAGAAAGACTAAAGCTCCCAAAGCCAAACGCAAAGGAAAGGGTAAAGTATCCATCCATACAGAAGACAAGAAGGAGTCCAAGTGCTTCTTTTGCAAGAAGAAAGGACATATAAAGAAAGATTGTCTCAAATTCAAAGCTTGGCTTGACAAGAAAGGTACTCTAACCTCATTCGTATGTCATGAATCCAATTTGGTTATATGTCATAACACATGGTGGATTGATTCTGGTTCTACAATCCATGTTTCAAATACCTTGCAGGGTTTTCTAAATCAAAGGAAACCATTGGGAAGTGAACAAAGCATCTATTCAGGAAACAAGATGGGTTCACATGTGGAAGCAATTGGAACGTGCAGACTTATTTTACATTCTGGTTTTGTTTTGGATTTGGAAAAGACATTTTATATTCCAAGTTTCTCTAGAAATTTGATTTCAGTGTCAAGGCTTGTACCAGCAGGATATTCCTTTAATTTTAATAAAAGCTCTGTTGATTTATTTTATAAATCTAAGCTTATTGGGAATGGTACATTGTCAGACAATCTTTTCCAAATCAATCTGAAAAATAATACCACCTATAATGTGATGCACGCCCAAACTGGTATGAAAAGATGTGTTATAAATGAGAATTCCTCTATTTTGTGGCATCGGAGATTAGGTCATATCTCCATTGAGAGAATTAAAAGATTAGTAAAAGATGGAGTACTTGATACTCTTGATTTTACTGATTTTGACACTTGTGTGGACTGCATAAAGGGAAAGCAAACCAACAAGTCCAAGAAAAATGCCAAGAGAAGTTCGGAAATACTGGAGATCATACATACGGATATCTGTAGCCCAGATATGGATTCGTATGGTCAGAGATACTTCATCTCATTTATTGATGACTATTCACGATATATGTATCTCTACCTACTTCATAATAAGAACGAAGCATTAGATGCCTTTAAGGTATTTAAGGCAGAAGTAGAGAAACAATGCGGCAAGCAAATTAAAATCGTGAGGTCAGATAGAGGTGGAGAATATTATGGTAGATACACTGAGAATGGACAAGCACCTGGTCCGTTTGCTCGGTTTCTTGAAGAAAATGGAATTGTTGCACAATACACCATGCCAGGGTCTCCTGACCAAAACGGTGTAGCTGAAAGGAGAAACCGACATTATTGGACATGGTAAGGAGCATGATTGTCAGCTCTAAGTTACCTAAATCCTTGTGGACTGAAGCTCTTAAAACTGCTGCGTATATATTGAATCGGGTTCCAACCAAGGCTGTTTCCAAACGCCATTTGAGTTATTTAAAGGTTGGAAACCGAGTCTGCAACATATACGTGTTTGGGGATGCCCATCTGAAGTAAGAGTCTATAATCCACAAGAAAAGAAACTAGACCCAAGGACTATCAGTGGATACTTTATTGGATATGCTGAGAAGTCCAAGGGTTATAGATTTTATTGTCCATCTCACAGCACTAGGATTGTGGAATCAAGAAATGCAAAATTTCTTGAGAATGACTTGATCAGTGGGAGTGATCAATCTCAGTATTTGGCTTCTTCTGAGAAAGATCATTCAGTTATTCCAGCTTCCACTTCAAGTGAGGGATTGGTTGTTATTTATAGCACTCCTCAAACTCAATTAAGTGCCCAACAACCAGTCATTGAGATTTCACAAGCTGATGGTAATCTAGAAGATCGTGTTGTTCATCAACAATCAGTTGTGCAAGATACTCCTCAAGAGGTCATTGACACAACATTAAGAAGATCAACTAGAATAAAGAAATCAGCAATTCCTAGTGATTATGTTGTGTATCTACATGAATCTGACTATAACATTGGAGCCGAAAATGATCCTGAAACGTTTTCACAAGCCATGAGTTCTAAGGAATCAAACTTGTGGTTCAATGCCATGAAAGAAGAGATGGAATCTATGGCATCTAATCGAGTCTGGGATCTTGTTGAGTTGCCTGATGGTGTAAAAGCCATTGGATGTAGATGGATCTTCAAAATAAAGAAAGACTCACAAGGCAACATTGAGAGATATAAAGCAAGACTCGTTGCCAAAGGATTCACTCAGAGGGAAGGAATCGACTACACTGAGACATTTTCTCCTGTATCCAAGAAAGACTCTCTCCGAATAATTATGGCATTGGTAGCTCATTTTGATTTTGAGTTACATCAAATGGATGTGAAGACCGCATTCCTTAATGGAGATCTAGAGGAAGAGGTTTACATGAAACAACCTGAAGGATTTTCCTCTAGTGATGGTGAGCATTTGGTTTGCAAACTTAAGAAATCCATATATGGATTGAAACAAGCCTCACGTCAGTGGTATTTAAAATTTCATGATGTGATCTCTTCCTTTGGTTTTGAAGAGAACATCATGGATCAATGTATATACCAGAAGGTTAGTGGGAGCAAAATTTGTTTCTTGGTCCTATATGTGGATGACATTCTACTTGCAACCAATGATAAAGGGTTGCTACATGAGGTGAAACAATTTCTCTCTAAAAATTTTGATATGAAAGATATGAGTGAGGCATCTTATGTCATTGGCATTAAGATCCATAGAGAAAGATCTCGAGGCATTTTGGGATTGTCTCAAGAAACTTATATCAATAAAGTCTTGGAGAGATTTCGGATGAAAAATTGTTCACCAAGTGTTGCACCTATAGTGAAGGGTGACAAGTTCGCTTTGAACCAGTGCCCTAAAAATGAACTTGAACGGGAACAGATGCACAACATTCCATATGCTTCAGCTGTTGGAAGCCTAATGTATGCTCAGGTTTGCACAAGACCTGACATAGCATTTGCAGTAGGAATGTTGGGAAGATATCAGAGTAATCCAGGTTTAGACCATTGGAGAGCTGCTAAAAAGGTCATGAGGTATCTTCAAGGGACCAAGGACTACATGCTCATGTATAGACAAACTGATCATTTGGAGATAGAGGGCTACTCAGATTCGACTTTGCTGGCTGCGTTGATTCTCGGAAATCAACATCAGGATTTGTATTTATGTTAGCTGGTGGAGCCATATCATGGAGGAGTGCAAAGCAGACCTTGACTGCTACCTCTACTATGGAAGCAGAGTTCGTTGCTTGTTTTGAGGCTACATCGCAAGGTGTATGGTTAAAGAGTTTCATCTCAGGGCTTAGAATTGTTGACTCCATTACTAGGCCAATTAAATTGTACTGTGACAATTCAGCTGCTGTATTTTTGGCTAAAAATCACAAGAGTGGTAGTCGAAGTAAACATATCGACATTAAGTATTTAGCCATAAGAGAACGTGTTAAAGAGAATAAAGTGGTCATAGAACACGTTAGCACTGAATTGATGATAGCTGATCCTTTAACTAAAGGCATGCCAATTAAGAAGTTTAAGGATCATGTGATAAGAATGGGAGTTGGTTCCATGATATAATTGTATTGATAACAATTTGTACAAAGAAACTCTTATTTCAAACGTTTGTTTATTTCTCATTCAGGTGTACACGTTATATGACTTTTGAGAAATGACAAACTTTTCTTTTGGACTCTGAATAAACATATGGTTTATTCATTATGTTATGTTGTCACATTTGGAATGGTGATAAAGAAATTGAATGCATTGTAATACATAGAAGATAATACTCAATTATAGAGGACCTATCGCTATGATTCATGTATTTAGTTTCTTGTTCAGTGTTGATAAAATATACGGACCAAGTGGGAGAATGTAGTAACATATCTTATTAATGGTCCTAATTTATTAACTCAACGTATCCCCCATTAAAGTGATAACAGCCCCCCTCCCTTAATTCCTAAGCGCTCGCTTCCTTCCTTAATTCCTAAGCGCTCGCTTCCTCCCTTAATTCCTAAGCGCTCGCTTGATGGGGCAAGCGTTGAAGGAAAAGGGTATAAAATAGGAACCCATCCTAAGGTTTCAGCACAGAGTTCTCTAAGGTTTCAGAACACGATTCTCTCAAGAGAGATCCTAAAGTTTCTGAATACGGTTCTCTCGAGAGAGATCCTAAAGTTTCAGAACAAGGTTCTCGAGAGAGATCTTAAGGTTCTATAGAGAGAAACCTAAAAGTGGAGGCTTAAGGTTCTATAGAGAGAAACCTAAAAGTGGAGGCATTGGAATTGAGTCCCTGATCAAGAGCAATCATGAAGGCATACACCATCTGAATGCGAGAGCTCGTTGATTAGAAGACCGATCCATCGAGAGGAAGAGGGAAGAGAGAGGAGAAGATAGGAAGATCGGATTCCTTACCACCATTAAATAATAATGGCTGGAGGTAATTATGTTTAAGTAAATTAAGTCTAACAGCAATTACAGAGGAGGCTGGTCAGCAGGGGTGGCATAGCCTATTAATTCCAACGTAGAGAAATATAAAGGATGGTTAATTACTTGCCTCAAGTCTAGCAAGATCCTGCGGATCAAATTTATAAGAAGTAAGCATATGGAGGAGAATGGAGGGGTAGGCCGCCAAGGGGAAGTCTCCAAGCGTGGCATTGTCTGAGGAACGGCGCTTTGAAAGGGAAGTCCCCATGGTCGGTGAAACTGCATTCAGAAGAACCAAATAATATCAGAACACTTAGAGAATCAGAGTACTTCGTTTTGGATTGATCAACTTACCGTTATTCACCAACTATATCTTCTGTGAATGATTTCAGCAATGCTGGAGAGTCGAACCCATACGAACAAGAAGAAGTTAACGTGTCAAAAAAAAAAAAAAATGTGCAGAGTTGAGGAAGATTAAATATAACCTTTGAACCGAGAAAAAAAGTTCAAGCGGACGAAGAAAACTATAAAATAGAGACTCAAACAGGCTGTTCTCCTTTTTTTTTTTTTTTTTTTTGAAAAAAAAATATACACAGAGTTTAAGAAGATTAGATATGACCTTTGAAACGAGAAAAACTTAGAAATCAGGCCCTCCTCTTCTGTTTCTTTTTTCTGTTTTTCAGAGTTGAGGAAGATTAGATATGATATTTCTAACGGGTAAAAGAGTTTAAGTGCATAAAAAAACTATAAAATAGAGACCCAAACAAACTTTTCTTTTAAAAAAATATATATGTTCAGGATTGTAGAAGATTAAATATTACCTTTCAAGCCCAAACAAACTTTTTCTCTTTTTTTTTTAAATATGCGTGGAGTTGAAGAAAATTAAATATGACCTTTTTGAAACTGGAAAAAGAGTTCTGATGAAGAAAACAGTAAAATAGAGACCCAGTATATAACATAATGTGGTGAAATAATTTCTGTTAAGATAATTGACATTAATCAGGAAAAAAATATAAGATTTTATATTAATAAGAAGAATAAAAAAGGTATTTAAATATTTATGATAATTATGCACTGTAATAGAATTTTCTAATTTTAAAAATCTTTTTAAATATATAAGATTTTCTTGATTTAGAGATATAAACTTCTAATTTTAGTTAATAATTTATTTTTTTTATCTTAATTAATGATTTATTTCCTTAGTCATGAATTAGTTACATTAAACGATTTTCTTTTCATAATTATATTAGAATTTTCTTGAGTAATTAGGATTTTAATTCTAAAATTATATAACAATAGTGGTTAAGGAATTTTTTTATATAATTATATTAGATTTTTTTAAAAATAATTAGGATTTCAATCTGTTATGAATTTTTAATGATGAATAATATTATTGATTTCTTTTTTCAACTTTAAATTCTCTGCTTATTGTTTATCAATCATTCCTAACCCATGATTCGACAAAAGCAATCATAACTATTTTCAATTCTCTATATTATGTTTTAAATAAATAAATATTTATCATCCAATTATGTTTATTTTATGAATATTGCTTGCTTGCATATTGTTCATGATTGCTATGATTATTATTGATATTAATTAGTTATTACTCATGATAAATTGATAAAGATGTTGAATTGATCATGAATAGATTTAATAGAAGATAATGAAATTGAATTAAAAATTCCAAACCTCATTATGCTAGATGATTTCGACCAGTGGAGCAATATGCCAGAAAAACTCTTGATATTGAGTGATATATTAGATTAATATCCTACTAGTGAGGCTATATAGTTGAAAAACCCATGACCTTGGGGGATATACTCAGTTGATACCCTACTTATAAAAATTGGGAGCTTCTATTTGCACCGCAAAAATTGTTCAGTACACCCTACAAATTTTTTTTTAAAAAAATAATTCTTAAAAAAACCCTCACCACCTCTCCCTTGTACGCTCCGGCAGCCTCCCTCCCCCTCTGGTTCACTCCGGCAGCCCCCCTGGCTTCCCCCCTTCATCGTTCGCTCCGGCGAACCCCCTCCCCCTAAGTTCGCTTCAATAGACCCCCCCCCCCCCCGGCTTTCCCTCCTTCCCCATTCACTTCAACGGACCCCCCCTCGGTTCGCTCCAACTTTCCCTCCTCCAGCTTTCCCCCTTTCCTGTTCACTCCGATGCCCCCTCTTCGAGCACCAGGGCAAGAAAAAGTTAGGGAGGGGGAGCTGCCAGAGCAAATGGGAGAGGGGGGGAAGCCGGGAGGGAGAGGGGGCTGCCGAAGCAAACAAGGGGGGGTTGTCGGAGCGAACAAGGAAGGAGAGGAAGCCAGGGGGTGGGGGCGATGGCTACCGGAGTGAAGTGTACGAGGGAGGGGGGGTGAGGGTTTTAAGGGTAGTTTAGGAATTAATTTTTTAAAAAAAATTGGGGCATGTACTGAGCAATTTTTGCTGTGCAAATAGAAGCTCCCGTAGAGATTATACACTTGTAATACCCTTGACCTTGCAGGCTATAACTTGGTTGATACCCTACTTGTGGGGCTAAAATATTAGTAATACTAATGACTTTGGAGGTTATGCCATGATTGCCTGTAAAGTTGAAATACTGGCAATATGATTTTAGCATAGCAGAATTAGAAGACATGACATAATAAGAACTCATATTAGATGATATGATATAATGGAATCTAAAAATATGATAACTACATTTTTTTTTATATAATATATATATATATATATATATATATATATATATATATATATATATATATATATATATATATATATATATATATATATATATTGATATTATATTATATCTTTTGTTTTTGGTATTGAGATCCATAGGGATAGATCTTGTGGCTTATTGGGACTCTCTCAAAGAACCTACACTGATCGTGTGCTCAATATGTTTAGTATGCAAATTGCAAACTTGGGGATATGCCTGCTCTAAAAGGTGACAAGTTCAACTTGAACTAATACCCAAAAATGATCTTCAGAGGAAGTCTATAAAAGATATACCTTAAGCTAATGCAGTTTGAAACTTCATGCATGCATAGGGTTTGTATTAGACTAGATATTGCTTTTGCAGTAAGTGTTTTGGGTATATATCTATCAAATCCTTATTTGGAATATTAAAAAGCTGCTAAGAAATTTATAAGGTATTTATAAAGAATACAAGATTTTATGCTAGTTTATAGAAAGATGAACAATTTTGAGGTAATTGGCTACTCATATTTTGATTTTTCTGATTGCTCAAATGCTATGAAATCTACTTTATGATATATCTTTATCTTAGCTAGAGGAGTTGTATTCCAAAAGTGTTAAGCAAACACTTACATCTTTATCTACAATGCAGGCTGAATTTGTTGCAGAAGCCTATATGGATAGCGAGGGCAGTACGTTATGGGACCATGAAAATCAATTGAAAATCTATCCAAAAGGGCTATCTTTATTTTAAAAATAAATCTTATCTCTATATCTCGGCTTCCCTAATATATTAGAATCCCTTACCTACCACGCTTCTTTAGATGCTCTCCCGCTCTCACTCCTCACCTCAACTAACCTCTCATTCCTCGCCTCAACTATAAACTCAATATTTCAAAGCGTTCGATGGGTTTTAGAGAATACACCGTAAATAGGATGGTCCTTTGGGATGTTACTTCAATGGAAAAAATATTCTAGAATTTCAAAATTTTGATTTTTAGATTGCGCAAGAAATTTTGCAGAAAAAAAACAATCTGTAATTAAATTTAACTTTTATGAATACTTTATTTTAAGTACATGTGAGACGAGTGCTATAACGACAACGAGTGAAATAATGTCTTCTTGATTAGCTAAATGAGTTTGTAACAATGCATACATTATAAATTAATTATTTGCTACTAATCGTTACAAAATAATTATAAATAGTTAAATGTTAAAAAATAGTTTCTATAACAAAGTGTTAGCGGCTGATTGCTACAACTAGTCAATAAAAACTCGTCTCCAACAAGTAATTGTTATAGTTAATAATTAGAAACTAGCTAGCCTTTGGAAAAAATTATATATATATATATTGACAACTAGTTGCATGAAAATAAGCCAGCCGTTAGTGAAAACATTTGCCAATTTATTTATATTTCTCATCTCCTTTTACAAATACATCATCTTTTGTTCTGATAATCATCACCACTTTCTATTCCAAATTTATATAAATCTTGATTGTTGGTGAAGTACAAACATATATATAAGAATATGATAAGGCAAAACATAGTACCGGTTAATAACCTTAAGGAATTAAAAAAAAAAAGAATTCTTTATGAGAGTAGAAGGTCAAATGGAAGAGCTTCTGAATCGAATCATAAGACCGAACCGGCTCCACCTCCCTTGAACCGAGTGTACCAGGCAAATTCTTGCTATCTGCTCGCCCCACGAAAAGTGGAGCCACGATTCAAACTCAACTTCTCTTAGCGGACTGAAATTCAAATGAAAGATAATTAATAATAAATAAATTTAAGTAATAGGTATTACTATTTTTTTCATCCATTGTAAAATTATCTTTAAATATTATAATTTTTTGTAATATAACATTATCATCGTATATTATAAGCTAGCTAGAGCCTAGAATCTACTATCGAGTAAAGTTGTTGATACTGTTGTAAATTATACCTAAACCTTTGGTGAATACCATCACCATGAAGCCCAAGAATCATTCATGTTTAATCATCCAGATTTCATAATCGTACTCTCAGAGAGTCCTTTAGAATTTTTTCTAGGCTATTCTTTCTGATGATGGGGCGTGCATGCGATCCAGGAACCATAACCGCTATATATAGATAATTTATCGTTATTTTTTGATATTTCTATTTTAGTCCATCATAAAAAATAGAAATAACCCCTTAGTTCTATACATATTAAAGGGCCACACCTAATCAAATACATTAAAGCCCAAATCACTAAAACTTTAGCTGATCACTTTAACTGGGCTTAACCTTATTTGACCGTCTGCAACACATAATTAATTATTTCACATATAACCCCAATGTTGGATTAAAAATTCAACAGATACTTCTTGTTCTATGGATAGTCCTTTCTTCGTTGGCACCCAATGGAATTCTCGACTCAATGAGCCCAATCTCCCATATGAGGCTTTGCTGGTGGCTTTGCCAGCCAAGTTGGATCTCCAATTCAAGCGGAGAGACTAATTAATCTCTTGTGGCATCAGAGCTCTTTCACTAAATTCTTCTCTGGCACGGAATGAAGAATCCCAAGCGAAAGAGTAGCATGCCATCCCCACTTCCAGTTCGAAGCAGCTAAACCTGCCCTCTCTCGCGTCCTCCCATTATTCTGAATCGGGAGACGAGCTTGCTAATAGCTTGGCTGGCTCCTTCATTGATGGAGAGGCAAACTCTCGATTTTGGCTTGCCCCCCTGCCCTTTATAGATCAAATTTTGTGGAGCTTTTTGGAAAAGGAATTGAGGGGTTGGCCTCCTCTCGACACCGGCTCCTTGGAAGATGGAGGAGTGAGCCAGCCTGGAATTGGACGAGCCGGTCAATCACTCCGCTGAAACACTGAAGGCTCTGGGTTCTGTGAAAGCAATAACAACCAAATTAATGTGTAATGAGACTAATTGAATTTATATTCATAATATTCGGTATTGAATTAACTTTCTACACTACAAGAAAATAATGAAATAGCGACGCAATTTTAGCGATGCAATTATGCGTCGCTAAAATTGCGACAACATTGGACGCCTCCGCGTCAAAAAAATATTGCGACGCAAATAGCGACGCATTAGCGACTGAATAAACCTTAAAATTAAAAAAAAAAAATTTTAAATTTAGCGACGCAAAAATGCGTCGTAATATTTATAAAATGTATTTTTTTAAATATTATTAAAGGAATAAAATATTACGATGCAGATAAGTGCGTCGCAATATTTTTAAAAAAATTAATTATGTTAAATAGCGATGCATTAGCGACGCAATAAACATAAAATAAAAAAATATATTTAATATAGCGACGCAAAAATTGCATCGCAAATATTAATAAAAAATTGATTTTTATAAAATATAATTATGAAATAAAAATATTGCGACGCCACTCAGTGCGTCGCAATATATTTAAAAAACATAATAATTTTATATAGCGACGCATTAGCGATGCAATAGACCAAAAAATTATAAAAATTAATTTTAATTTAGTGACGCACTAATTGCATCGCAATTATTTTAAATGAAATTAATTTGTATAAATATTAAAATAAAAAAAATATTGCGACGCAAATAGTGCGTCGCAATTTTTTTAAAAAACTTAATTTTTTTAAATAGCGATGCATTAGCGACACAATAAACCAAAAAAATATAAAAATTATTTTTAAATTTAGCAACGCAATAATTGCATCGTAATTAATTAAATAAAATTTATTTTAAGAAAATAGTATTATAAAATAAAAATATTGCGACACAATCCAGTGCATCGCAATGTTTTGTTAAAAATAAATATGTTAATTAGCGATGTAATAGCGATGCAATAAAATAGTAAAGTAATAAAAAAAAATTTTATTTAACGACGCAAATTAATGCATTGCAATATTTTAAAAGAAATTCATAATGCCAAATTAGCGAGGCATTAGCGACGTAATAAATTAGAAAATATAATTAAAAATTAATAATGTCCGAGATCGGTCATCGTCGATCGTACGTGATCGATCATGGCTTCGATCGATCGCAACCGTCGGGTTGTCGCCGATCGGATTGATCGCGACGGTCCGAGATCGCTCGTCGCCGATCGGGATTGATCATGGCTTGGATCGATGGCAACCATCGGATCATCGTCGATCGAGATCGATAATGGCTTCGATCGATCGCAACCATCGGATCGTCACCGATCCGATCGATCGCGATAGTCCGAGATCGGTAGTCATCGATCGGGATCGATCATGGCTTCGATCGATCGCAAGTACCGTCGGATCGTTGCCGATCCGATCGATTTCGACGGTCCGAGATAGGTCGATGCCGATCGGGATCGATCATGGCTTTGGTCGATCGCAACCGTCGGATCATCATTGACCAGGATCGATCATGGCTTCGATCGATCGCAACCGTCGGATCCTCGCTGATCCGATCGATCGCCACGGTCGAGAGAGGTCATCGCCGACCGGGATCGATCATGGCTTAGATCGATTGCAACCATCGAATCGTCACCGACCGGGATCGATCATGGCTTGGATCGATCGCAAATGTTGGATCATCACCGACCGGGATCGATCATGGCTTGGATCGATCTCAACCATCGGATCATCGCCGACCGGGATCGATCATGGCTTGGATCGATCGCAACCGTCGGATCATCGCCGACTGGGATCGATCATGGCTTCGATCGATCGCAAGTACCATCGGATCGTCACCGATCCGATCGATCATGATGGTACGAGATAGGTCGATGCCAACCGGGATCGATAATGGCTTGGGTCGATTGCAACTGTCAGATCATCGCCGACTGGGATCGATCATGGCTTGGATCGATCGCAACCGTCAGATCATCGCCGATCCAATCGATCGCGATGGTCCGTGATAGGTCATCGCCGATCGGGATCGATCATGGCTTGGGTCAATCGCAACCGTCGGATCATCGCCGACGGGATCGATCATGGCTTAGATCGATCGCAACCATCGGATCATCGCCAACCAGGATCGATCATGGCTTCGATCGATCGCAAGTACCATCAGATCGTCGCCGATTCGATCGATCGCGATGGTACGAGATAGGTCGATGCCGATCGGGATCGATCATGGCTTGGGTCGATCGCAACCGTCGGATCATCGCTGACCGGGATCGATCATGGCTTGGATCGATCGCAACCATCGGATCATCGCCGATCGGGATCGATCATGGCTTCGATCGATAGCAACCGTCGGATTGTCGCCGATCCGATCGATCGCGACGGTCCGAGATAGGTCGACGCCGATCGGGATCGATCATGGCTTGGGTCGATCACAAGTACCATCGGATCGTCGCCGATCGATCGATCACGACGGTACGAGATAGGTCGACGCTGACCAGGATCGATCATGGCTTGGATCGATTGCAACCATTGGATCATCGCCGATCGGGATCGATCATGGCTTGGATCGATCGCAACCGTCGGATCATCGCCGACCGGGATCAATCATGGCTTCGATCGATCGCAACCGTCGGATCGTCGCCGATCCGATCGATCGCGACGGTCCGAGATAGGTCAACGCCAACTGGGATCGATCATGGCTTGGGTCGATCACAAGTACTCGTCGCCGATCGGGATCGATCATGGCTTCGATCGATCGCAACCGTCGGATCATCGCCGATCCAATCGATCGCGATGGTCCGAGATAGGTCGACGCCGATCGGGATCGATCATGGCTTGGGTCGATCGCAAGTACCATCGGATCGTCGCCGATCCGATCGACGGTTCGAGATAGGTCGACGCCGACCGGGATCAATCATGGCTTCGATCGATCGCAACCATCGAATCATTTATAATTATTAAAAAAAAGTTATGAAAAAGTTTAAAAAAATATTAAATAAAATTTTTATCAGTATTAATAAATAAAAAAATATAATATTGCGATGCATAAGTTGCGTCGCAATATTTTTTAAATAAATATATGTAATTAAAAAGTTTTAAAAAAATATTGCGATGCAAAATTGCATCGTAATTATTATCATAAATTTTAAATATTATTATTTATAAATATTAAAAAATTATTGCGACGCAATATAGAAAAAAAAAACAAATATTGCGACGCAATGTATGCGTCGCAATTATTTTTAGTAAATATGATTTTTATCAGTATTAATAAATAAAGAAATATAATATTGCGATGCATAAGTTGCGTCGCAATGTTTTTTAAATAAATATATGTAATCAAAAGTTTTAAAAAATATTGCGATGCAATTTTGCATCGCAATTATTATCATTATTATAAATATTATGATTTATAAATATTAAAAAATTATTGCAACGCCATAGCGATGCATTTTAGAAAAAAAAATAAACAAATATTGCGACGCAATGTATGCATCACAATTATTTTTAGTAAATATGATTTTATCAGTATTAATAAATAAAATAATAATATTGCGACGCATAAGTTGCGTCGCAATGTTTTTAAATAAATATGTAATCAAAAAGTTTTAAAAAAATATTGCGATGCAATTTTGTCGCAATTATTATCATTAATTATAAATATTAAAAAATTATTGCGACACGTAGCCACGCATTTTAGAAAAAAAAAAAAAATATTGCGACGCAATGTATGCGTCGCAATTATTTTTAGTAAATATAATTTTTTTTAGTATTAATAAATAAAAGAAATATAATATTGCGACGCATAATTTACGTTGCAATATTTTTTAAATAAATATATCTAATTAAAAATATTAAAAAATATTGCGATGTAAAATGCATCGCAATTATTATCATAAATTATAATATTATCATTTATAAATATTAAAAAATTATTGCAACGCCGTAGCAACGCATTTTAGAAAAAAAAACAAATATTGCGACGCAATGTATGCGTCGCAATTATTTTAGTAAATATGATTTTTTTTAGTATTAATAAATAAAAAAAATATAATATTGCGATGCATAATTTGCGTCGCAATATTTTTTAAATAAATATATCTAATTAAAAGTTTAAAAAAAATATTGCGACGCAATTTTGCGCAATTATTATCATACATTTTAAATATTATCATTTATAAATATTAAAAATTATTGCGACGCACTGTATGCGTTGCAATTATTGTCATAAATTATTATTTTAATCAATTAAAAATATTAAAAAAAAATTGCGATGCCTTAGCGACACAATTCCTAGAAAATAAAAATAATTTCCCTTCGGACCTTGGCGCCAAGTTAGCGATGCATTAGCGACGCAATTATTTGTGTTGCTATTTTTCATAAAATTATAATAAAACCAAATTAACGATGGATTAGCGATGCATTGATCCGTCGCTAATACATAATAAATTTAAAAAAATATTATGACCAATTAGCGATGCAATTAATTGCATCGCTAATTACTCATATATATACAGTCGGCCGGCCTTCTCTTCTTCTTCCTCGTCTTGACCTAGCCGCCGCCCTCCCCAAAAAAATTGACTCCCCGTTCGCTGCTCCGGCTCCCCCCTCTGGTGCTCCGGCTCCCCGGCGTCTCCTCCAACTCCGGCATCTTCTCTCGACCGAGGTAAGCCCCCCACCCTATTAAAAAAAAATTTTGTAATAATTTTCCTCCGGCCACGGCCAAGACCGTGGCCGTCTTCTCTGGCCACGGCCGCTGCCGTGGCCGGCAGTGGCCTGGCCACGATGGCCAGGCCACTGTAAAAAAAATAATAATATTTTGGTAACAGGGGGGTGGGGAAACCCCCCCCCCCCATTTGTCTTCTCCGGCCATGGTCGCTACCGTGGCCGGCAGTGGCCTGGCCACGGTGGCCAGGCCACTGTCAAAAAAAAAAAAAAAATGGTAACAGGGGGGTGGGGAACCCCCCCCCCCCCACATTTTGTCTTCTCCGGCCACGGCCGCTGCCATGGACGGCAGTGGCCTGGCCACGGTGGCCAGGCCACTGTCAAAAAAAAAAAAATTTCGGTAAGGGGGTGGGGAAACCCCCCCCCCTTTGTCTTCTCCGGCCGTGGCCGCAGTCCAAAAAAAAAAAAGTTAGGGAAAAAAAAAGTTGGGGGGGGGGTGCCACGGTGACTAGACAAAAAAAAATAAAAATAAAAAAGTAACAGCTAGGGGGCTTTTCCCCACCCTCGGTCCCTTCAATTAAAAAAAAAATTAACACTCATTAAAAAAAATTAACAAAAAAATAGATTCTATCATATTTTATTGTTTTTAAAAATATTTCAAATAATTTGATGATAAATATAAAATTTTTTATAAGATTAGTTATAAATTAATTAATTTATGTCATTAGTCGGAGCTCTTTGGATAGACTGATTGTTATATCTTGATTATGCAATAATATTTGTAGTGCTAGATAGAAAGTCTTGTTGTTGTATATTATTTAATTTGCATAATGTTTATGCAATAATTAATCTAAGCAGAATGTTTATGCAATAATATTTGTGCATTTGTAGTTATTTACAATTGTTATGTCTGATTATTTACATTCTGCTTCAAATTGAATGATGCATTAAATTATGTAATGCTAGATAGAAAGTCTTGTTGTATTATTATTTAATTTTTAGCAACAAATTAGTAGTTTCAATGATTTATATTTTAGTCTTCACAAACATTTATTTTCAATATGACGGGCAGAGGTAGATCTACCAACGACATACGGAGTGAGCAGGGA
>UESW01003839.1:357439-381271 GCA_900491605.1 Calamus simplicifolius | reverse complement strand
AGATTGCAGACATGCGAGATGAGATGCATTATTTGCGGGATATGGTTAGCCGCTTGTCGCAGCCTCCATAGCCTCCACATGATTGTTCAGATTCTTGATGTATTTTTTTTTCTTTTTTTTATGTTGTACATGAAAACTTCAAAATTTTAATATGTGAATTATTTTTGGAAATTGAATGATTATTGTTTGGATCAATATGAGTGAAGAATGTTTTGATCAATATTTAAATGTAACGAAATTGTATTAACCATTTTGATTTTTAAATTTTTATTTTTTTTAAAAAAATATTTATTTAGTGACGCATTAGCAACTGCAATTGCATCACTAATATTTTTAAAATATTATTATTAATATTGCGACGCAATGACCTGGCGTCGCAATAATATAAAAAAATTTTAATAGCGACGCATTAGCGACTCAAATTGAGTCGCTATTATATCTAAAATATTTTTAATAAATATTGAGACGCAATGACCTTGCATCGCAATATTTTATCAAATTTTTTATTTGTGACGCTTTAGCGATGCAAATGGCGTCGCTATTATATCAAAATTATTATTATTAAATATTGCGACGTAACTAAATGCATCGCAATATTGCGATGCAATTGAGTGCGTCGCATTATTTAATAATAATTTTAAATATTATAATTTAATTTTTAATTTAGCGACACATTTGGATGTGTCGCAATATTGCAACGCAATGTTACGTCGCAGAGAGTCGCAATATTGCAACGCAATTGTGACAAATGGATATTGCGACGGACATCTGAGCGACGCCGTCATTGCATCGCTATTGCGTCGCAATAGTATGTTTAGCGACGCAATTGCGACGCATTTGGGCATCGCAATATTTTATTTCTCTTGTAGTGCTACTATATTTTAAATTAGTCAAAATCAAAGTTCGATTAAGGTTACATTTTGTGCATAACCAGGTAATCCTGAATGGTAATATGGATTGCCTACCACTTGATAGATTACTATACTCAGGTAATGCTACAGTAATATTGATTATTCTGTTTGGTATGACAAATAGATTACCAGTCATATAACATCAAAATTTTAAAATATTTCTAAATTAATTTTATTAAAAATTTATATATTATTATATATTAATTTAAAAATTATATTTATAAATAATAATATTTTTAAAAAAATTATATTTATAATAATAATCGAAGCAGCTACTGAGGATGCCGAAGGCCACTGATTGAAAGAAGTTTCACGGCGGGGCCATGGGGTCGCGGATCTACATCACCACCGTGGAAGGGGGTAATTTGGATTACCTCTCTTAAGGTAATCCAGATTAATTACCACTTCATGGATCTACACGTAGAAGAGGAAATCTGAATTATCTCTCATGAGATAATCCAGATTAATTACCACTATAAGATAGATTGCCATTCAAAATACGTACCAAATATAATTATCCGATGAGCCTCTGTTAAATTACCGATAGTCTGGATAGATTATCAGCTACCAAACATAATCTAAAAATTTATGATTAATTTAATTAATAATAATTAAAAATAATTTATATTTATGATGTTCGATATTGGGTTAGCTTTTTACTATATTTAAATTAGTCATATTGGAGTTTAATTAAGAAATTTATGATCAATTCAAACTAACTTTAAGTAAATTATAAAAATGCCATTGACGATAATTAAGGATGATCTTTGGTGTTTCTATCTAATTTTTTATATTTTAAAAATTATGTTGCATAAGTTAGAAGTTAGTTTTGAGTCAAAAAAAAACTATTTTTAATATTTAATAGTTATTTATCTCTTTAGTTTTCTTTAAAAAATCAAATTATTTATTTTAAAACATTGAACATATTTGCTTTATAAGTCAAAAATCTATTTTTAAATAATTCTACGCAACTCAACTCAACTCATCCTTTTCTAACTACATCGGGTTAGCTACATGAATATGCCTTCTCTATTATGCTCTATTCAAGACTAAGTCAACATTCAAATTATAAATAATTATATTTTTTAATTATTTTTATCCATATTAATCTAGGCACTCAATGAGATTCTCGACTCAAGGAACCCAATCTCCCAGATAAGGCTTTATTGGTAGCTTAGCCTGACCAAGTTGGAAAAGGAATTGAGGGGTTGGCCTCCTCGACTCTTTAGACGATGAAGGAGTGAGCCAATCGGAATTGGACGAGCTGGTCAATCACTCCTCTGAAACATTGCATGCATTTGAAGACTCTGGGTTCTGTGAAAGCAATAACAACCAAATTAATGTCATAAGATTAATTAAATTTATATTCATAATATTCGGTACTGAGTTACCTTTTAATTGTATTTTAAATCAATCAAAATTAAAGTGTAATTGAAAATATTATGATCGATTTAATTGATGATAATTAAGAATAATTTATATTCATAATGTTCGATATTGAGTTAGCTTTCTACTATATTTTAAATTAGTCATATCGGAGTTTAATTAAGAAAGTTGTGATCAATTTAAACAAACTTGAAGTAAATTACAAAATACCATTAACAATAATTAAGGATAATCTTTGGTGTTTCTATCTGAATATTTATATTTTAAAAATTATGTTGGATAAGTTAGAAGTTAGTTTTGAGTCAACATCTATTTTTAATATTTAATAAATATTTATTTCTTTAGTTTTCTTAAAGAAATCAGATTATTTGTTTTAAAAGATTGAACCTGTTGAGGGTAAAATCACTATGTGTCAATAATCGTGTACGTGGCTAAGGTTAGCCCTGATTTTTGCTCGCTGTGCGACACCCGCCAGGGATAAGTCAGCCTCGGTAGGTCGGGGCACCTTAGCCCCTCACCGTGCCAAGGATTCTCAAGACGCGGACCGCGTTTCACACCCCCATCCGAGCCACCATCTCTCGGTCCCAGCCGAGCCGCCATCTCTCGGTCCCAGCCGAGTTACCATCTCTCGGTCCCAGCCGAGCTGCCATCTCTCGGTCCTAGCCGAGCTACCATCTCTCGGCCCCATCCGAGCCTTTGTCCCTCGGCCCTAGCCGAGCTATCTCATCTCTCGGCCCTAGCCGAGGCCTCATTTCTCGGTCCCAGCCGAGCTACCATCTCTTGGCCCCTCCAGCCGAACTATCGTCTACCGTCTCTCGGCCCCGGCTGAGCTGTCGTCCCTTGGCTCTAACCGAACCATCCCACCACCAAGCTTTTCTAGCTGGTTCCTTCCTATCACTCGGCCTAGCCCGAGTGATCCCCATACCTTTGCGGAATCCGGCGCGGGAAAGCTTAAATCCTTAAGATTCAAAACAAGAATCATATCTGAGAGTGGCCTAGGCCCCTGGGGCCTATGCCCCCCACCAAATCTTAAGACATCAATAAGCTCTCCCAGTCGTTGATCCTCTAACTAACCGGATACGAATCCTACCGATCTTATAACAAACAGATTCGGATCTCGACGGCTTTTGGACCCACAACGCTCCCAAAAAACCAGGTGATCTTCTATAAATACCATAGCTTCAGACCCCCTCAAGTATGCGATCCCCTATGCGCACACTTGCTCACTGGCTCTCTCTCTCTCTCTTTGCCCTTGCTTCTGCCATTAGCGCTCCGCTCGGAGCCTTTGGAGGAACTCCTTCGGCGAGAGCCTTCTCCTCATTTATGTTGACTGTTGATCTTCACTGACTTGAGCGTCGGAGGGTCTTCCGCAAAGGGCCACCCCCAATGCCTCTCGCGTAAGGACTGTCTTGCAGGTCCGCCCAGGAGGAAGCTCGTCTTGAACCCCCGTCGCGCCCGAGTCGGAGGACGGATTTCAGCAGCAACAGATTGGTGTTAGAGGAAGGGGTCCTTAAGTCCCTAAAAACTTGTGATCCATGAGACAAGGATCTCAGTCTGCAAGAGGATTCCTCCCATGGCCAACCGAAGAAAGGCCACCTCTGAAGTCCGAGATCAGGTTGCCGCTCAAAGGCCTGATCCAGTGAGCAATGTCGCACCACCACCGCCGCCAGTCGAGACTCCATTGCCGCCGGCGGCCCCGGTGACTCAGGACCAGTTCGCCTTACTGGCCCAGCAGGTTCAGGCTCTGGCCCACCTGATTCAGGGGTGCTCCGAAGCCCCCGTCCGGTCGCTCATGCTCCTCACCCTCCTGAGGAGGATGCGGCCCCCGCTCATCCGACGATCTCTTCTTCTAGCACGGGGTTGCGGACCCCCCCTCGCCATCCCAGGGAAGCTGAGCCAGCTCCCCAGCGAGCCAGTGGCAAAGATCTCCCCAGATCATGGCGGGCCCGATCTCTCTCCCCGGTGTATTCTCGCCATGATTCAACACCGTCTTAGTATCCTCCTCGTCCTGCTCCTCTTGCTCTTCCTGACGAGGAGATCCGCCGCCAACTCCAAGAAATGCGTCAAGAGCTTGATGCCGCCAAGCAAGCCCATCCGCTTTAGAATAAAGCGGAGCAGGGTGCCCCCTTCTCTAAGAAGATCATGGAGGAAGTGATTCCCTCCCACGTCAAGCTGCCCACCATCGAGCCTTATTATGGCTCTTCCAACCCCGACGATCATCTCAGCAGCGTCCGATCAATAATTATGTTCCATGGAGCATCAGACACGATCCTCTGCCATGCTTTCCCTTCCACCCTCAGGGGATATGCCCAAACCTGGTTCAATGCTTTGAAACCAGGTTCCGTTAATTCTTTTGACGAGCTGAGCCGCCTATTCATCAGCCAGTTCGTCAGTAGCCGCTGCCACCGACGAAGATCCGACTCCCTCTCCGAAGTTAAGCAGAGAGAGGGGGAGTCCCTGAAGAAGTATCTCGGCCATTTTAATATGGTCATGCTAGAAGTGGACCACCTTAATCATGAGGTGGCCATGTCCGCCCTAGTGGGCAGAGTATTGAAGGAGAGTGACTTCTACCTGGCGCTGGAGGTCAGTTACCCTCCAAACCTCTCCGACATGATGGCCCTGGCTGACAAATATGCCAGAGTCGAGAAGTCGCAGAGAGCCACCCGAGCCGAGCTAGCGAAGAGGAAGGAGCCCAAGGGCTCCGATAAGCACTGACCTGCCTGCCGGCCAAGTCCACCTCACTGCTAGAGGATTCCCCAGCCGCCGCCGAGGAACCGCTCTCGAAGCCCGCCTAGGAGGTTACACCGGTTCACTCCGCTCACTGCCCAAAGAGCGAAGATCCTTGTGGAGATCGAGCACCAGCTCCCTCGACCTCCTCCTCTCTGAGGGAATGCGGCCCGGAGAGATCCTGCCAAATATTGCCGCTACCACCGCGACCATGGCCACGACACCGAAGAGTGCTGGCAACTTAAGAATGAGATTGAAAGGCTCATCCAACGGGGTAGACTGGATTGGTTCGGAAGAGCCCCCGAGCCAAGGAACAGGGGTGATCGCCGGCCTGAGCCCCAACAGCAACCTCCTTCCCCTCCAAATCCTTCAGTTGCTGGCCACATTAATGTGATTGAGGCGGTCGGTGGTCCTTCAGGCGGGAGGGATGATGAAGAAGGTCCGGCGCCGAAGAAGGCACGCCCCAACGAGCTTTCTTTCCCAATGACGACTTCCAAGGGATACAGTTCCCACATGATGATGCATTAGTTGTATCTCTAAATTTGAACAACTATGATGTAAGTCGGATTCTCATTGATAGTGGAAGCTCCATCAATGTTTTATACCTCGATGTGTTTGTGAAGATGAAGCTTCTTATAGAGAATCTCCGAGCCGTGGACTCCACCCTAATGGGGTTCACCAGTGATGTTATTTTCCCAGAGGGGATCGTCACCTTGATGGTCCGTGCGGGGACCTGGCCCCGCGTGGCCACAGTGTATGCAGATTTCCTGGTGACCAAGCTTCGGTCGCCCTACAATGCTATCCTGGGAAGACCCGACCTAATGTCTCTCAGAGCCGCCGTCTCCATCCCGCATCTTGTTATGAAGTTCCCTACCGAGCGAGGGGTAGGTAAAATTCGGGGAAGCCAAGCAATACCTCGATAGTGTTTCATCACCAGCCTGCAATCCAGACTGCCCGAGGTTGATGGACTAAACGCTCGGGATGATTTCGCCGAGCAGCGAGGAGAACCAGCCGAAGAGCTGGAGGAAGTGCCCTTGGACGAAGCTCAGCCTGACCGAACCATAAGGATCGGATCATTGCTGAAGGGGGAGATTCGGCTATAGCTGATCAATTTTCTCTGAAGGAATGCTGATGTCTTCACCTGGTTAGCCTCAGACATGCCTGGGATCAGTCTGGATGTCCTTGTCATCGTCTTAATGTGGACGAGATGTCCTGACCTGTGAAGCAGAAGAGGAGAAGCTTCGCCCCTGACCGACAGAGAGCAATTGAAGAAGAGGTGGACAAACTCATTAAGGCGAACTTCATTCAGGAGGTAAATTATCCAAGTTGGCTATCCAATATCGTCATGGTGAAAAAGTCAAATGGCAAGTGGAGAATCTGCATCGACTTCACCGACCTTAATAAAGCATGCCCGAAAGACAGTTTTCCTCTACCCTTGATCGACCAGCTCGTGGATGCCACCTCCGGCCATCAGATGCTGACCTTCATGGACACCTACTCAGGCTATAACCAAATTCGGATGGCACCCGAAGATGAAGAAAAAATAGCCTTCATAACCGACCGAGGTACCTATTGCTACGAGTCATGCCATTTGGTCTAAAGAATGCGGGCGCCACCTACCAAAGGCTAGTAAACAAGGTCTTCAAGGAGCATATCGGTCGGAACATGGAAGTATACGTTGATGACATGCTGGTTAAAAGCAAAGAAGCTTCCCAGCATATTGAAGACCTCTCAGAAAGCTTTGTGACACTCCGAAAGTATCGGATGAAGCTCAATCCGGCAAAGTGTGCTTTCAGCGTCACCTCAAGAAAATTTCTGGGCTTTATGGTTTCTTAGTGAGGCATCGAAGCCAACCCGCAGAAGATTCAAGCCCTTCAGCAAATGACACCACCTTCATCTGTCAAAGAAGTCCAACGCCTGACGGGGATGATTGTGGCCCTCAATCGCTTCGTGGCTCGATCGGCCGAGAGGAGCCATCCTTTCTTCAAAGCTCTCGATCCGCCAAGAACTTTCAATGGACTCCTGAGTGCCAAAAATCATTTGAAGACCTCAAGAAGTATCTCGGCCCTCTGCCTCTCCTCAGCAGCCCCAATCCGGGATAAATGCTATTTTTATATCTGGCAGTTTCGGAAGGGGCAATTAGCTCGGTTTTGGTCAGAGAAGAGAAGAAGACTCAAAAGCCGATCTACTATGTCAGCAAACTGCTTCGGAACGCCGAAACAAGATACACCCGAATCGAAAAGCTGGTGCTGGCCCTAATAACGTTGGTTCAGAGGTTGCGACCATATTTTCAGGCGCATTCTGTGACGATCCTCACCGACCAGCCAATCAAGGTGGTGGTCCACCGCCCGGAGACATCAGGAAGAATGGAAAAAATGGGCCGTTGAATTGAGCGAGCATGACATCCGGTATCAGCCTCGCCCTACCATAAAAGCACAAGTCCTAGCTGACTTCCTCCTTGAATGCACTATCCCAGAAGATGGCTCCACCCCGGACTCCTCCGAACATCCAAGACCAAACGCCCTGTGGCTACTCCACGTCGACGGATCCTCCAACGCCAATGGCTCCGGTGCTGGTCTAGTCCTCACCAGCCCAGAGGGGAAACATTTGAGTACGGCGTTCGATTCTCCTTCCCAGCCTCCAACAATGAAGCCAAATATGAAGCTCAACTCACCAGACTCCGAATCACCCGTGACTTGAAAATGAAGAAACTGAATGCCTTTACCGACTCTCAGTTGGTAGCCAGTCACGTGCGGGGTGAGTTTGAGGCCTGAGAGCCAAACATGATTTGGTATCTCCAAGAGGTGCAGAACTTACTCTCTTACTTCACCGAATTTGAAGTTATCCAGATTCCCAGATCGAAAAATGCTCATGCCGATCTATTATCCCGGCTAGCAACTACGGAGTCGATGGACTCCGAGTGGAAGTTCCCCTTGGAAATTCTGGAAAAGCCCAGCATCGTGGAGGTAGACCGAGTGATGCAGATTGAGGTCGAACCATCCTGGTTTGACCCTATATTGAAGTATCTTAAAGAAGGGTCGCTCCCAGCTGACCGCAGGGAAGCAAGAAAGTTGAAGTTGCGAGCTACCCACTATGTGCTAATCGACGACCAGCTCTATAAGCGGTCCTTCTTCATGCCGCTTCTCAGATGCCTCCGCCCATCTGAGGCTGACTATGCACTTCGGGAGGTGCATAAAGGAATTTGTGGCAGTCATCTAGGAAGTCGATCTCTATGCCACAAGATGCTTTGCTAGGGATATTACTGGCCAACCATGCAAAAGGATGCCGACGATCTCGTCCGAGTCTGTGACCCCTGCCAGAGGCACTCCAACATTCAGAGGCTCCCCTCTGCCAGTCTAATCCCCATTTTCTCGCTTGGCCCTTTGCTAAGTGGGGGATGGATATTCTTGGCCCTTTTCCTCTCGCCATCGGACAGAGGAAGTTTTTATTCGTCACCATTGATTACTTCACTAAGTGGGTTGAGGCTGAGGCAGTCACCCAAATCACCGAAGCTCGGGCCAGGGATTTCATGTGAAAATCCATCATCTGTCGCTTCGGCCTCCCGCATACCATCATCACTGACAACGGCAAGCAATTCAATAATCCCAAGTTTTGGGAGTTCTGCGAAGATCACAGCATTAGCCATCGCCTCACCTCAGTAGGGCATCCACAAGCCAATGGAGAAGCCGAGATAACAAATCGAATCCTGCTTCAGGGGATTAAAGCTCAGCTCACCAGAGCCCGAGGCAGATGGGCGAACGAACTTCACCATGTTCTATGGGCCTACCGCACCACCCGGAGGATCCCCAACGGCAAGACCCCATTCCGGATGGCTTTTGGCATGGAAGCCGTCATCCCAGTGAAGATAGGCCTTCCCTCTCCTCAAGTTGAAAGCTACTTAGAAGAAGCCAACGACGAGCAGCTCCGCACCAATCTTGACTTGGTAGAAGAGGTCAGGGAAAAAGCTCGAATCAGAATGGCTGCGTACCAGCAGAGAGTGGCCCGTTATCACGCCTCCAGAGTCAAAGGGAAATCCTTCTCACCCGGTGATCTTGTTCTCCGGAAAGCATCCGTCTCCAAGCCGCTGGAGCAAGGAAAGCTCTCGCCGAACTGGGAAGGCCCCTACCAAGTAGTGGAAGTCATCGGACCTGGCACCTACAAGCTCCAGGATCTAAGCGGGAAATCCATTCCCCGGACGTGGAACTCGAACAATCTTCGCGTATACTATCGGTAGGGTATGCCTCTTTGATCTGCCCCGTTTATAACTCTGGCATCTTATTCCTGTTATTTACGACATGGTCGACTCTTTGGAGAAATTGCGATGAGAAATGGATACCTCTAGCTCACTATCGGCACAACCGAGCCATTTCTCCGAGCTTTGAATTGAATCTCCGAACCTCGGCTAAGTCGAGTCCCACTTGGTAAAAGCTCGGTATGATCGAGCGCTCCCAGCATGGTCGAGAATAGAACAATGCCCAAGACTTAGCTCGGATTCGGGCAGCTTACAAGCCCCGGCCAACCTAAGTATTCTCCTAAACGATGTTCGGATTTGGGCCGCTTACAAGCCCCGGCCGACCTAAACGTTCTTCTAAACTTAGCTCGGATTCGAGCAGCTTACAAGCTCCGGCCGACCTAAGTATTCTCCTAAACTATGCTCAGATTCGGGCCACTTACAAGTGCCAGCCGACCTAAACGTTCTTCTAAACTTAGCTTGGATTCGGGCAGCTTACAAGCCCCGGCCGACCTAAGTATTCTCCTAAATGATGTTCAGATTCGGGCCGCTTACAAGCCCCGGTCGACCTAAACGTTCTTCTAAACTTAGCTCGGATTCGGGCAGCTTACAAGCCCCGGCCAACTTAAGTATTCTCCTAAACGATGTTCGGATTCGGGCCACTTACAAGCTCCGGCCAACCTAAATGTTCTTCTAAACTTAGCTTGGATTCGGGCAGCTTACAAGCCACAGCCGACGTAAGTATTCTCCTAAACTATGTTCGAATTCGAGCTGCTTACAAGCCCCGGCCGACCTAAACGTTCTTCTAAACTTAGCTCGGATTCGGGCAGCTTACAAGCCCCGGCCAACCTAATTATTCTCCTAAACTATGTTCAGATTTGGGCCGCTTACAAGCCCCGGCCGACCTAAACGTTCTTCTAAACTTAGCTTGAATTCGGGCAGCTTACAAGCCCCGACCGACCTAAGTATTCTCCTAAGCTATGTTCGGATTCGGGCCGCTTACAAGCCCTGGCTGACCTAAACGTTCTTCTAAACTTAGCTCGGATTCGGGTAGCTTACAAGCTCCGGCCGACCTAAGTATCTCCTAAACTATGTTCGGATTCGACCCACTTACAAGCCTTGGCCGACCTAAACATTCTTCTAAACTTAGCTCGGATTCGGGCAGCTTACAAGCCCCGGCCGACCAAATTATTCTCCTAAACGATGTTTGGATTCGAGCCGCTTACAAGCCCCGACCGACCTAAACGTTCTTCTAAACTTAGCTCAGATTCGGGCAGCTTACAAGCCCCGGCCGACCTAAGTATTCTCCTAAACGATGTTTGGATTCGGGCTACTTACAAGCCCCGGCCGACCTAAACATTCTTCTAAACTTAGCTTAGATTCGGGCAGCTTACAAGCCTTGGCCGACCTAAGTATTCTCCTAAACTATGTTCGGATTCGAGCCGCTTACAAGCCCCGACCGACCTAAACGTTCTTCTAAACTTAGATCGGATTCGGACAGCTTACAAGCCCCAGTCGACCTAAGTATTCTCCTAAACTATGTTCGGATTTGGGCCGCTTACAAGCCCCGGCCGACCTAGTTGGTCTCCAAAATGCAAAACGTTGTTCGACAGGGACAAACATCTTGGGGATGGCAGCGAAAACAAAAGTTGCCAAAAAAAACTCCCCTTTTTTTCTTATCATAGAGAAAACGATAAAAAGGAAAAGAAAATATAAAAATAGCCTTCACAGAGGCTTCACATCTTCTTCGGGAGCCGCCGAACTCTCCCTATGCTGAACTAACTCGGCAATTTTTGGCGAAGGGATGCTATTTCCCCTTCTTGCTGGCTGATAACACGGCGGAGGGACTCGACCTCCCTCATCAAGACAGCCAGATATTGCTCGGCCGCCCTTTGTAGCTGCTCATGGCTCACGAACGCCGACGCCAAGGCTACTCCATCAACGGTCATTGCGATGCGACTCTCCTGGGAGTCCCTGCGGCCGTCGGCACCGCCGTTCGACCCTTGAGTTGATCGTCTTTCGCGCCGAAAGCCATATCCACACTCAAGAGCCGTTGGGAAACTGGCTGAAAGGATGATTGGCACATGCATCCCTTTAGCCCATATTTAAACCACTCCTGGCAAGTGTTTCGATCGGTCGAGTCATTAATCTTGACCTGTGGAAACTCAGCACGCGTCACCGCTCTGATGGGCGCTTGCGGGAGGTGAGGGGTCGCGCCCCCTCCCGAGGAGGATCGTTTATCATCAACGAGGTGCTCATGAACTTCCCTCCTTCTCTAGGGACCAGGTTCCTTCCGGTTTGTCAAAACCCTCTGAGATAAATGTCCTCAAAAATCTTCCAGGCACCCTCAAATCGAGCGCCCTCGAAAAGGTGTGAAGAAATGTAACGCATTGGCACGCCTTCCTTGAATGTAACCAAATCGTAAACTTCGGGCCCCCCATGTGTTAGTCGGGTGACCCTTATCCTCTCTGACAGTCTACACCAGAGGCCGAATAAAATATTATAATCCTCGGCGACGACTGAGCCTAAGCTAAATCTCTGTGCCTCGGTTGGGCCGAGCTATGAGTTGGAATAGCATATCACAGCCGGACCAAGCGGTCCCCAAAATTTTGTTCGGGTTCGGGTGGCTTGCAAGCCCCGGCTGAACCGAATATTTTCCAAAACTTCCTCCAGATTCGGGCAGCTTACAAGCCCCGGCCGGACTGAGCAATATCTCCGTATCTTGGCCTTAGCAAGGACTAAGCCACGATAGCGCTGCCAAAATATGCTGCAACATAAAAGGCGCAATATAGGAGTAACAACTCCCCAGCACAAAAGAGGCAGAAGCTAAAGAAAGAAGGAATGAAAAATTTCTTTATTTCCTCATCAAAAGAAAAGTTACAACCTCCTGAGAGGAGTTACAAGTGCATCAAAGCATAGAAAATGAAAACGAGTAAATAGCTCGGCCAAACTGCTTCAGTCAGCTTCGGTTAATGATGATACTTCGGCGTCTGACCCAAGAAATCAGACAAATCATACAAACCAGCCAGCTCGCCCTGATAAGTGGCAAAGCCGGCCTCCCATGGCCCCTCTGGATGAATTAAGAGATCCAAAAGGAGGTATAACTCATGGATGCTGATTCTGAGGAATCAGGCAAGCTAACCAGCTCCCCCCAGGTGGAATGCTGGGTTGCAGGCCGCTGCCCGATTGAGAGAGCTAGGGGACCATCAGCCCCACGCTGCTCTCAGCTCTCCCTTCCCGTGGCAAGGATTCCCCTTAGAGAAGAGACGAGAATCCAGCCCGATGGAGAAGGAAGGCTCTGTGCGCGCTACGGGGGTGCCTATGCACTTCCTACCCTGCGTCCCCCGTAGCAGGCCACAAAGGACACACAGGAAGCGTATATGTGCGCTCTCCGTGTGATCTCTGCGGCCCTCCTATGCGCTCTCCATATGATCTCTAAAACTCATCCCTTGAGGACGAGCTGCTCTTCAGTGGCTCCTTTATCACCCCTGCTGTCCGGAGGAAGACGACTTACAAAAAGAAAAATCAGTCCTCCCACTCTCAGCCTCCGGGACACAGCCATCATAAAATTTTTTTCTACGAACACAGAGAAGAAAGTTTTGGCGATGGTCTAACACAGCCCCTTCCTCCCCTTTTAGAGGCAGAATGGATTGGGAGCAACTATCAAGGCAGAAAGCCCCGAGATTCAAAATGCCTAATCCACGCCACCACGTGGCCTCCTAGGATGAAGACAGCGCCCCTCATTGCGCGCCAAACGCGTCGCTCGAACCATGACACACGTCGAAAGATTTTCTCTGATCGCGGATCATGGATCTTAAATGCGGAAAATTGCCCGCCGGTCTTATGGATACGGGCAGACCTGGGATATCGTCCTGTGAAAGTGACGTCCTCCAATGGCGGATAAGTGCTTACGTCGTACGCTAAAATGACTCGCATTGGAAAAAATCGATATAATAAAAGCCCCTTGGAAAGCACGGGGCAACCTTTTGCTGGCTACAGAGCCGTACTATCTACTTTGGCAAAATGAAGGTCGACTTGCCTTGGAAAGACAAGGCACTGACAGAGTAATAAAGGGGCGCAAAGGCCAAGTACTCCTTGATAAGGATGCTTCAATATCCTCTGCTCCGGCCTAACTGCCTGTCATATCCAGGCATGAACCGAGACATTGCCTTATGCTCCCTTCCAAGGCCAAAGCTGCTTCCATACTTCGGAACAAACTGAAGTATCTATCTTCAGTCCAGCACGACTGAGTGTTATCCCACACCCTGATCCGGACAGAGATAGCTTCATTTATCTCATCGGTAATGAAGCACTCTTTGTACCTTGGCTAAAGCATGAGCGCTATACCTTGAATCTTGCCAAGATGGCCAAAAATCCTCCAAGGGAGTGGATCGCTTATAAGACTTGCACGATGAAAACAAGCATCTCAAAATAGCAGCAAACACAAAAGCTACAGAAGCTGTTCTTTTCATTCATCATAAAAAGGTCTACGAAAGAAAGAAAAAATACATCGGCCCTCACATGGGCTCGTCATTCTCTTCGGGAGCTGCTGAGCCCTCCCCTTGTCGCAGAACCGGCTCGCCCAACTGCTGTTGAAGGGACGCCACCTTCCTTTCCAACTGATCGTTGGTCTCACGAAGGTGCAGGATCTCTCTGGTAGAGGCAACCATGTATCGCTCGGCCGCCTTTCGAAGTTGCTCGTGGCTTGCAAGCGATGAGGCCAGGACTTCCCCGCCGATGATCGCCTTAGTGCGGCCCCAATGGGTCCCCCAACGGGCGTTGACACCGTTGACTGGTGCTCCGGCTGACACCCCTCCATCCTCGGAAGCCATCTTGCTATCACAAGTTTAGATAAACCAACAAAAGATCGGCAAAGGAAGCGGTTAATGATGGCCTACCACCCATTGGTATTTAAACTACTTCGGGCGAGTGCCCCGATCGCCTGAGCCAACGGCTCCGGTGCCACTGCCATAAAGCCTCGCCACGTATTGTTACTTCAGTGGCCGCTCGCAAGAAGCGAGGATTTGCTCCCTCCACACTGCAAAGAATAAGAAAATGGCGATGGGAAAGTTAACAAACCCACTTTCTCGGGATCAAATCCCCCTTTTTATCGAAGGCGCAACCACGTCTTCGCCCTTGATAAGTCGGACTACCTCAGTTCTGGCCAAGATGTTTCTGTAATTCCTGGTCCTTTCCAGTCGACCTACAGCTTCTCTTATTTCCGGCCGAGTTATCGCATCTTGCGACTTCAGCCAAGCTAGATCGTCTCTCAGCCCCTTTAACCGTGCTATGTTGTATCTCGGCTCCTTCATCAGGGCTGTCCCTATACCTTGGCCTCGACCAAGATGTTCACTCAAATCCGAGCTAAACCGACCAAACGGCTCAAATAAGCCATAGGTTGCTCGCGGTCGAAAAAAAAAAAACATGAGACAAGAGATCATCCGAAAAAGGCCATCGAATAGAAACGAAAGGCTCATTCATTAAAGACTCCAACCGAGTTACAAGTTTGAAAAACAAAAACAAAAGCATACTGATAACCCTTAAGAATCAGGGTTAGGAACGGCCCCAGTGGCCTCGGCAACTTTCTCGGTGACATTCGGGGGAGCTTGACTTGTCTCGCTCTTTTCAAACACTGTTGTTTTCCTGGTGATATGACAAATATGCCCTTTAGGGGCCGCGGCCTCACTGGCACCCGGAGCAATGTCAGGATCGGCATCTGAAATATCGTCATACTCGTCCTCTTCATCCCCTAGGGAGCAAGCTTTGAAGGTTCCAACATCCAAGAAGGAGAGGTCCCATTCTGGATGCTCCTTGGATATCTTACTTCGAGTGTCCTCCACACCGAGCTGAAAGGCGTCGGCGCAAGTTGCATCTTGTTCGCCCCTGAACAAAGCGAACCGCATTTCAGTTTCAGCCACTTGGCTCCGTAGTGAGGCAACCTGCCCCTCAGCTTCAGCAGCTTGATTCCGCAATAGGGAAACCTGCCCCTCAGCTTCAGTAGCTCGATTCCGCAGTAGAGCAACCTGCTCCTCAGACTCGCTGACCCGCCTCTCGAGCTCTGAGTTTCTCCCTCGATTAGAGGCCAATTCCCCATGTAGGGTCCGCATCTGGTTTTGATTTTCTAGCTCCGCCTTTTTCATATGTAAAAACAGAGTTAGCCAATGCCACGATGAGCCAGTAAAAGGGGGGGGGGGGGGGGTAGGACCATACCTCCTCCTCCTGCCAAGCTAGCTTCTTAGTTAACTCTTTGACCTCATCAATGGCCCTCAATTTATCAGCCCTAATTAGCTCGATTTTGCTCTTGAGGTCACTGATCCTTGACTGCCTATCATCAGCTTCTCTCCAGGCTTGGGAGAGCTTGTTGTCGAGCAGGGTTATTTTTTCCTGGTGCCATTTGATATTGTTGTCCCTGTCGGCAATGTCACGGTCACGCTGTCGTACCTTCTCCTCCACTTTGCCAAGCATTCTACTCAGGCGATTTCTCTCTTTGGCGGCCTCTCTCCTCTGCTTGCTTAGATTTTTGTTAAACTGTTTATTACCAGATTCCATTTCTTTGAAATGCCTGGATTTGATCCAAGATAGCTCCGAGCATGCGTCGTCATACTTCGCCAGGAGCCCACGTAGCTCCTTCACTTCAAGCTGTAGCTTGGACACGTCACCTCGGGCAGCCTGATGCAATACCTTCATCCTCGCCAGATTCTCATTACTGGTGCCCAGAAGTTGCTCAAATGTGTCAGACGCCTCCGCTCGCGATTGAAGCTCGGCGCTGACTCTCCTAGCCTGGATGCTGGCCCCTGTTGCCAGGCTCAAGCGCCAGCACAGCGCTCTGGTAACCAAAGCACTCTGCAAAATGAAACTCAAATGAGGAAAGCACGACCGAGCTAACCAGGAATCATTCGCTACTCAGGAATAGTAACTTACCCGGGAGACGTAAGACCTGGCTAGCCCCATGAGGGTGGAATTGTTGATCTCGAAAAGAAGGTGGATATCTTTCACCATGTTTCGCTGGCCGAATGCGGCATCAACAAGGTCCAGGTCCGTGAACTTATCCGCCGAAGGATCCGTGCCCGGGTATAGTACCGACCTCATTAGGGCAGCAAACGCCGCTTCGATGGCCGAGTACGGGCTACTGGGCTGACCATCCCCGCCCGAAGGATCGATCTGGGCAACCTCCGATTGAGAAGCCTTTGACCTCTCGGCCTCCTCCAGCAGAATTCTAACCTGGCCTTCCTCGTATAACTCGGCCAGCCCAAGCGTCAGTTTTCTCGAAGCTTTTGTGGAGGAGACTCCAACTGCAAGATTCTCGCCTTGCCCTATCCTCTCATTCGGATTTCTTCCCTCGGTCGCAGGCACCCACTCTTCCCCTATGGGCTCCGCCAAGTCTTCAGTCTGTTCGTCAGTTGCCCCAACCTCGCCAGGAAGAGGTTCTCCAACCATAAGCTCCTTACGAGTCTCTGCTGCAACCGACCCAGCGTTACCGCCTCTAAATCCCTCTGAGGGGGGCCCTCCAATAGAAAGCTCTTTTTGAGCTTCGACGGTTGCAGTCGCCCCTTCCTGTCCTCCTACCAGGGCTAGGGATATTTCTTCATTCAAAGGAGAGCCCTTAGGGGCACCGACCTCCGCCAAGCCAGCCATCGGCTCATCTTCCAAAGGAGGGGCGTCCGGACAAGCCGACAGAGTCTCGTCCGAGCTGTCTACTATTTCCACTACTGGGGGATAAGGTACCTCAGCAGTCCTCTTTGGCTCCTCCTCTATTTTTAGTGCCCCCGCCATGGTTACCCCAACCTTCGGCGAGCGCTCTTCGGAGAAGCGAGCCCTCTTTTCGGGCCTACGTTTCTCTCCACCGCTGCTCTCACTTAGGCGCTTGCTTGTCCCTTTCTTTATGTGGCCCGATAGCTCAGACTTCTTGGCTACGAGAATAGAGAACAAGCGGTCAGACCGAGATACCTTTGGTCGAGTAAAACCAATGGGAAAATAAAAAGACCCACCATGCGGGTCGAGGGGGCTAAGCCCGGCGGCGAGGAGAGCCTTCTCAGACAGCAAATCGTTGGCCGAGAACGTCCTACCATCATGGAAGGCTTCTAGATCCTCCTCCTCCTGTTTAGATAAAGTCGGATGTGCTTCCACATCCCAGACAAAGTTTTCCCATCCTCGAGGAAAATCGAAACCAACGTTCCCTTCAGCGATAAAGAATCGGATCTTCCATCCCTTTATGGATGACGGCTTATCCACGATTGTCTTGAATGACCTCCAGGAACCGATGTAAGGCCACTTCAATTTCCTTCCAGGTATCAGGTGGTAGCAAGCGCGGAATAAGGGCAGAGTGGCTGTTACCTTCACTTGGCTACACATCGAGATAAACCCGATGATGCTCTGCCAGTTGTTGGGGGCTACCATCGTCGGACAGATATTGTAGAACCTCATGATCTCCTTCACCAAAGGATGGAGAGAAAACCGAAGGCCCACCTTCAGACTATCTTCGTAAAGAAAGACGCCGTGCTCCAGTTCTTGCGAAACCCTAAGCTCAGGCCCCGGCAATCGCAGGAGGATATCCGAAGGAATGCCATATTTCAAGTGAAGTTTCCCTAGTTCCTCAGCAGTGATTCCCGAAACCATGTCGTCGGGGCTCATCATTCTGCTCGCCGAAAGGAGCATCGAGCAAGATTGCAGAGAATATGGGAAAACAAATCCCTCCAGAAGAAACGAAGGAACACTGTGAAGGGGAATGGTATCGTTTTGAGTTTGTTTCCTCCCTAAGGAAACCGCCTCAAGAGAAGATAAGGCATCTTGCCCGAGGCGCCCGGAACCGCCTCCATAAACGCCGTGAAAACTGGGATTTGCTACGTGGCGATTCCCTAACCGTCGCCCCAAAGGAGCCTTACCCACGAAGGCACGACGGCCGCGCGGCATTATAAAGGGCATCATTGCGCGGGCTGTCTAATCCAGATCCTTCCGTTCAAATCATGCCACCTGGACTTATACTCCCTATGCCCAAACCTACGCTTTGAACTAGGGAGTGGAGGGCATGTGTTGAGGGGTAAAATCACCATGTGTCAATAATCGTGTACGTGGCTAAGGTTAGCCCTGATTTCTGCTCATTGTGCGACACCCGCCAGGGATAAGTCAGCCTCGGTAGGTCGGGGTGCCTTAGCCCCTCACCGTGCCAAGGATTCTCAAGGCACGGATCGTGTTTCACACCCCCATTCGATCCACCATCTCTCGGTCCCATCCGAGCCACCATCTCTCGGTTCCAGCCGAGCTACCATCTCTCGGTCCCAGTAGAGCTGCCATCTCTCGATCCTAACCGAGCTGCCATCTCTCGGTCCCAACCGAGCTGTCATCTCTCATCCCCATCCGAGCCTTTGTCCCTCGGCCCTAGCCGAGCTGTCTTATCTCTCAGCCCTAGCTGAGCTCTCGTTTCTCGGTCCCAGCCAAGCTACCATCTCTTAACCCCTTCGGCCGAACTATCGTCTATCGTCTATCGGCCTCGGTCGAGCTGTCGTCCCTTGACTCTAACCGAACCATCCCACCACCCGGCTTTTCTAGCTGGTTCCTTCCTATCACTCGGCCTAGCCCGAGTGATCCCCATACCTCTACGGAATCCGGTGCGGGAAAGCTTAAATCCTTAAAATTCAAAACAGGAATCATATCTGAGAGTGGCCTAGGCCCCTGGGGCCTATGCCCCTACCAAATCTCGAGACATCAATAAGCTCTCCCAGCCGTTGATCCTCTAACTAACCGGATATGAATCCTACCGATCTTATAACAAACAAATTCGGATCTCAACGGCGTTTGGACCCACGATGCTCCCAAACAACCAGGCGATCTTCTATAAATACCATAGCTTCAGACCCCTTCAAGTACACGATCCCCCGTGCGCACACTTGCTCACTGGCTCTCTCTCTCTCTGCCCTTGCTTCTGCCATTAGGCGCTCCGCTCGGAGCCTCTGGAGGAACTCCTTCGGTGAGAGCCTTCTTCTCATTTCTATTGACCGTCGATCTCCACTGACTTGAGCGTCGGAGGGTCTTCCATAGAGGGCCACCCCCAACGCCTCTCACGTGAGGACTGTCTTGCAGGTCCACCCAGGAGGAAGCCCATCTCGAATCCCCGTTGCGCCCAAGTCGGAGGACGGATTTCAGCAGCAACAGAACCTATTTGCTTTATAAGTCAAGAATCTATTTTTAAATAATTAAATAAATATTTATTTCTTTGGTTTTCTTGAAGGAATCATTATCTCACTAAAACTAAGAAGTTTATTTATTTTAGGAGATTGATATCTTAAAGAGTAGAAAACCTATTTGTCTTATGAGTTAAAAATCTATTTTAACAATAAGTTTAATGGATATCTATCTTATTGGTTTTCTTAAAGGAATCAATATCCTACTAAAACTAAAAAGTTTATTTATTTTACTATATTAGTAAGAGTAGAAAATCTATTTGCTTTAAAAAATCTTTCTATAAATAAGGTTCAATGGAGATCCTTTGATATCAAATTAATTGTTTAAAAGGATGAAGAAGATGAATATTCAAAATCAAGAAGGTTGATAGAGCCCTTAAGCCTAAAATATATTATGTGTTTAAATAAATAAATATTTATCATTCAATTATGTTTATTTTATGAATATTGCATGCTTGCATATTGGTCATGATTGCCATGATTATAATTGATATTGATTAGTTATTACTCATGATAAATTGATAAAGATGTTGAATTGATCACAAATAGATTTAATAGAAGACAATGAAACTGAATTAAAAATTCCAAACCTCATTATGCTGGATGATTTCGATACCTTACCAGTGGAGCAATATGCTAGAAAAGCTAATGATTTTGAGTGATATATTAGATTAATATCCTACTAGTGGGGCTATACACTTGAAAAACTCATGACCTTAGGGAATAGACTTGGTTAATACCCTACTTGTAGAGATTGGGAGCTTCTATTTGCACAGCAAAAATTGCTTAGTACACCCCACAATTTTTTTTAAAAAATTGATTCCTAAAAAAAACCCTCACCCCCCTCCCACTACAAAAAAATACTGAAATAGCGACGCAAATTTAGCGATGCAATTATGCATCGCTAAATTGCGACCACTTAATTTGCGACGCCTCTGTGACAACAAAATATTACGATGCAATTAGCGACGCATTAGCGACTCAATTAACCAGAAACTCAAAAAAAAATTAATTTTTTAATATTGCGATGCAAATAATGCATCATAATATTTTTAAATTATTTTTTATTAAATATAAATATCAAAAAAAAAATATTGTGATGTAACACAGTGCGTCGCAATATTTTTAAAAGAATTAAATATGTTAAATAGCGACGCATTAGCGACGCAATAAACCAGAAAATTAGAAAAATTATTTTTAATTTAGCGATGCACCAATTGCATCGCAAATAATTTAAATGAAATTAAATTTTATAAAATTTAAATATTAGAAAAAATTATTGCAACGCAACACAGTGCGTCGCAATGTTTTTAAAAATTAAATATATTAAATAGCGACGCATTAGCGATGCAATAAACCAAAAAAATAAAAAAATTATTTTTAATTTAGCGACGCACCAATTGCATTGCAAATAATTTAAATGAAATTAAATTTTTTAAAGTAGAAATATTAGAAAAAAATATTGCGACGCAACTCAATGCGTCGCAATGTTTTAAAAAAAATTAAATATTTTAAATAGCGACGCATTAGTGACGCAATAAACCAAAAAATTAAAAAATTATTTTTTAATTTAGTGACGCAATAAATGCATCGCAATTATTTTAAATAAAATTAAATTTTATAAAGTATAAATATGAGAAAAAATAATTGCGACGTAACACAGTGCGTTGCAATGTTTTTAAAAAATTAATTATGTTAAATAGCGATGCATTAGCGATGCAATAAACTAAAAAATTAATTAGAAAAAATTATGTTTTAATATAGCGATGCACTTGTTGCATCGTAATTATTATAATTAAAATTAATTTTTATATAATATAATTATCATATTAAAAATTACGATGCAACCCTTTGCGTCGCAATGTATTTAAAAAAATTAATTATGTTAAATAGCGATCGGTCCAAAATCGATCGTGACCGATCGGAATAAGGGCTTGGATCGATCGCAACCCTCGGATCATCGCCGATCGGACCGATCGCCACGGTTCGAGATCGGTCATGGCCGATCGGGATCAGGGCTTGGATCGATCGCAACCGTCGGATCGTCAGCGATCTCGGACCGATCGCATCGGTCTAGAATCGGTCATGGCCGATCGGGATGAGGGCTTGGATCGATCGCAACCATCGGATCATCGCCAATCGGACCAATCTCCACGGTCCGAGATCGGTCGTGGCCGATCGGGATCACGGCTTGGATCGATCGCAACGGTCGGATTGTCGCCTATCGGATCGATCGTGACGGTTCGAGATCGTTGATCGCCGATCGAGATCGATCAGGGCTTCGATCGCCATGGTCCGAGATCGGTCATGGCCGATCGGGATCACGGCTTGGATTGATCGCAACCGTCGGATCGCCAGCGATATTGGACCAATCGCAACGGTCCGGGATCGGTCGTGGCCGATTGGGATCATGGCTTCGATCGATCGCAACCGTCGGATCGTCGCCGATCTCGGACGGATTGCAACGGTCCGAGATAGGTCGTGGCCGATCGGGATCACGGCTTGGATCGATCGCAACCATCGGATCGTCGCCGATCTCGGACGGATTGCAACGGTCCGAGATAGGTCGTTGCCGATCGGGATCATGGCTTGGATCGATCGCAACCGTCGGATCGTCGCCGATCGGACCGATCGCTACGGTCCGAGATTAGTCGTGGCCGATCGAGATCACAGCTTGGATCGATCGCAACCGTCAGATTGTCGCCTATTGGATCGATCGCGACGGTCCGAGATTGTTGATCACCGATCGGGATCGATCAGGGCTTCGATCGATGGCAACCGTCGGATCGACGCCGATCGGTGCGATTGCCACGGTCCGAGATCGGTCATGGATGATCGAGATCAGGGCTTGGATCGATTGCAACCGTCGGATCATCGCCAATCGGACCGATTGCCATGGTCCGAGATCGATCGTGGCCGATCGGGATCATGGCTTCGATCGATCGCAACCGTCAGATCGTCGCCGATCTCGGACGGATTGCAACGGTCCGAGATAGGTCGTGGCTGATCGGGATCACGGCTTGGATCGATCGCAACCGTCGGATCACTTATAATTACTCAAAAAAAAATTTATGAAAAAGTTTAAAAAAATATTAAAAAATTATTGCGACGCCGTAGCGACGCATTTTAGCAAAAAAATTAAACAAATATTGCGACGCAATGTATGCGTCGCAATTATTTTTAGTAAAAATAATTTTTATCAGTATTAATAAATAAAAAAATATAATATTGCGATGCATAATTTGCGTCGCAATGTTTTTTAAATAAATATATCTAATTAAAAATATTAAAAAAATTATTGCGATGCAATAAGGCATCACAATTATTATCATAAATTATAAATATTATCATTAATAAATATTTAAAAAATTTTGCGACGCCGTAGCGATGCATTTTAGGAAAAAATTAAACAAATATTGCGACGCAATGTATGCGTCGCAATTATTTTTAGTAAATATAATTTTTTCAGTATTAATAAATAAAAGAATATAATATTGCAACGCATAGTTGCGTCGCAATGTTTTTTAAATAAATATGTAATTAAAAAGTTTATAAAATATATTGCGATGCAATTTTTTATCGCAATTATTAACATTAATTATAAATATTATCATTTATAAATATTAAAAAATTATTGCGATGCCATAGCGACGCATTTTAGAAGAAAAAAATAAACAAATATTGCAACAAAATATGCGTCGCAATTATTTAAGTAAATATGATTTTTATCAGTATTAATAAAAAAATATAATATTGCGACGCATATTTGCGTCGCAATGTTTTTAAAAAATATATCTAATTAAAAATATTAAAAAATTATTGCGACGTAATTTTGTCGCAATTATTATCATAAATTATAAATATTATCATTTATAAATATTTAAAAAATTATTGCGATGCACTACTTGCATCGCAATTATTGTAATAAGTTATTATTTTAATCAATTAAAAATATTAAAAAAATATTGCGACGCCTTAGCGACGCAATTCTAGAAAATAAAAATAATTTCCCGCCGGACATTGGCGCCAAGTTAGCGACGCATTAGCGACGCAATTAATTGCGTCGCTACCTTTTTCATAAAAATATAATAAGGCCAAATTAACGATGGATTAGCGATGCATTGTTGTGTCGCTAATACATAATAAATTTTTTAAAAAAATTGCGACTGATTAGCGATGCAAATTTGCATCGCTAATCACTCATATATAAAGTCGGCCGGCCTTCTATTCTTCTTCCCCGTCTTGACCAAGCCGCCGCCCTCCCCAAAACCTCTCCTGCTCCCACCGTTCGCTGCTCCGGCTCCCCCCCTCCGGTGCTATGGCTCCCCGGCGGTCTCCTCCAACTCCGGCGTCTCCTCTCGATCGAGGTAAGCCCCCCCACCCTCTTCTAAATTTTTTT